>CM073772.1:6426341-6470593 GCA_037158775.1 Hetaerina titia
GGCGATGGGGATGCGGGGGCGGCGGCGACTACGGCCGCCGCCTCGATGGTGGTGGTGGTCGGACAAACAGCCACCAGGAGAGCAATTTTCTGCTCCGTTTCCGACTTGTCCACTGCACTCCTCCAGGGCATCCATCCCTCCTCCCCCTTCCTCTCTTCGCCGTCCCCCTTTCTCACCCCTTTGGACACACACGCCCACTCTCGCCCTCCCATTCCCGGGGAACACCCCTTAATTCAGCCAACACAGAAGCCACGCTGTTTTGGTCCTTCCCCCTCGGGCAAAAAGGGCACGGGGTGCGTTCTTCCCCCCTCCTCCTCTACCCCTCCCACCCGCATCCATCCACCAATAATGTCCGTTCCCCCACCACCCCCTCCTCCCGCCATACTTTCCTCCCTCCTCCCCAGCTGGTCCGCCGGAAGGGCTTCCGCGCCGAACAGTTCCGCTACCCAAGTGGTCCGACTCGCCCTACTCCGATCCCCCCCCTTCCCTGTCCAATGCCCCTTTCCCGCAAAATGTTTTACCCTAGCAGTTCGTCCTTGGGGGGCGTACGGGAAAGACGTCCCCGTTTGTCGGACCCTTTGTGATTTCTGAACCCCTTCTCCCGACGTCACTTCCGAATGAACTACATACAAAGCCTTCCCCTCAAGACACTTAAAAATTTGAAAAAAAATACCCAAAGTTGAAAGACTAAGAGTTACTTTGCTCGAGTCGTCCCCGAGAATTATAGTTCCTGAGAGCTGACGACCTACTGTTATGATGAATTCTGTGACTATGGAGTGTCTTAAGTTGATAATTTGCGATCGACCTTGCAAGTGTTTTGTGGGAGCATGTACTAACAGCCTGAGTCGATGAGAGCCCTCAATTTATTTTATGTCCCTTATCGTCGTGTCATTTGTTTTATCTCTTTAATTTTGGGGTGTGAAAATACTTTTTTCTTCTCTGTAACTCTCTCTTTCTGCGCCGTAGGATTTCACGGGACCCTTCCCTCCCTCTCATAAGCCGTGGGTTCTTCCGGGCGGCCCTCGTCATCTTGTTTGGGAAAGGGAAGGGGGCCCAATCCAATGCGGGAAGCGGTGCGGAAGCGAGAGCGGGAGGGCTGAAGAAGGCGAAGTAGAGTGGAGGGGACTGCGTACGTGTGTGGAGAACGGAAAATTGGGGCGGAAGGCAGTCGAAGGTGTTCAGCAGCATCCCACACCGAATTTTCATCTTTTATCATCTGCCCATCCTCTCTCCTTTCCTCACGGTATCTCAATGGGCTGGAAACCATTCGAGATTTGCCCTCGGTTTAGTGGGCACGGTCCTGATGAGGTGATTTCTCGTCACCGGTGCTCAAATAGGTATATGGAGGGGCAGTAATAATTGATCGAATTAAGATTTTATCATACGCTTAAAAATACAGCGGAAAACTATGGTTTGCTGGCCGTGCGATGGTCACCAGTTCGGTCCTAAAATATCATTACGAGGCTGAAAGCAGCAATAAAAACAGTGAATTTAGAATAATTTAAAGCTTTAATAAAGCAAGATATATTCTCTAAGTAAATCTTCAGGATGTAAACTTGCTGGTAAAATATAAGAGAAGTACTAAAGAAGCTATTTGAATGTGGAATTTATTATGGCATTGGTTTTTTTAACCTTAAAGCTACTCAGCTCTTCAGTAAAAAATATCCCCCGATCATAGCGAATATTTATTAGGAAATGAAAACTTCTTAAATATTAAAAAAGAGTATTTAATAATATATTGCGCCCATGCAATACTCTCCGATATATTCTTGAGCTTTGTGGTGTATTTGATGAGTGCTCTAGGCCATTGATATTTCGGTATTTTATTTTTAGATATGTTCTGCAGGCTCAGGTATCACATGCAAGGCAGAAAATTTAAAGTTAGCTGATATTATTTCATGAATTTATGTGCTTTAGAATATATTATCTTTTGATTTAGATGACATAAACTTTACAACTTTTATTCAGTGCGGTCAACTTGAAAATTTTCTGGCTTGGAAATTGAGGTATTTATATCATCCTTAAGACTAAATTTGCTTAATCATGTATGGATGACTGTATTCAATGACAAACTATTTAATTAACTTCATTTCTCTACGTGACGTTAGAGGAAAAGGAGAAACTGAACTCACTACCCGAATAAATTTATCGCACCTTAGGCTTAGTACGATCTACCCTCACCTTCCAAACCAACTTTAAAGTGTTTTATTCTACTAATCTGAATGGTGTAAATTTACATCTAATTAACACCCCCAAGCCGCCGCAAAGGCGTGTGGCGGAGGGTGTTACGGTACCACCCGTAATTAAGAAAAAAAAACCGCATGCAAAAGCCACACATTTATAGTCTACTAACAAAACATGGGATACATTCATGCAAGACAGAAACACATACTCTGGCAAACACACAAACTACCAAATAACATACACATGTACCTACCTTTTGATAGTGTTAATACACTACTGTAAAATTTATAATCCCTGTAAATGCTAATGCATATTTGATTATTTCATTTATTTGTGATGTTATTTATTTGCTTATCTAACACCAATTGTTATAACGGTCGGTGTCCATTATCACCAGCGATTTTCAACGTATGCATGTATGAAATGGCAATAGTCGTACGCGAAGAACTGGAGATTGGAATAAAAGTCGGTGGGAAATTCACTAAATCAGATCTGCGGATGAACGAGTTAGTCAATGGGCTGCAAATATTGCTGAGGGAATTAGAAAATCAGTGCGATATATAGGGAATAGGAAATAGTGTTGGAGTAAATAATTATGTAGTTTTTGAGGAGGAAGAAGGCGCAGTGAAACGTTAAAATAGGAAGGTAAAAACTAGAGAAGGGTATACGTAACGAGGTGGAATAATGCACTTATCTAGTCATTGTTTTGATCCAAGATGGTCTAAGTAGTAGAAAAAAGTAGTAGTGGAGAAGAATAATTGGTTTAGACAAGATTGTTCACAAGAAGGAGGGAATCGATGAAAGAGATATTGAGTATGGAAGACTCGTTAACACGTTATATGGAGCCGGCCGATATGGAGCATGGTTTTAAACGACGAGGAAAATTGGTCGTTGAAATCAGATGTTGGAGGTATTTTGAAGGATTTTGAGACATGGGTGGGGAGTGGCATGGAAATAGTGAGAAGAATTTCAATTAAAAAGAATGAATTACTTGTCATGGTAGGAGAATGGAGAATATTATTGACAGGTATTCAAAGGAGGTAAGAAATAAGAGTGTGGTTGCAGAGCAACAAGGAGAAGGATAAGTATTGGCATGCTGGAGGGAATGAAAGGAGGATGAAGGAGGACGCGGAATATAAAATAGTTAGTATTAGTGTCGGACGTCAGGTTATCTTTTTAAGAGAGGCAAGAGAACTTATCCCTACTCAGTCTGTGTACATCCAAGATCTAACTTAAACGGTTTAATACCAATAATAATAAAAGCCGTTGAACACAATCCAGGACCATTTTATAAAACCGCATTCTCTGGAAAAACATTTTTTATGACATTAATTTTTCCCCCAGTTTGAATGTACAGTACGTACTGAGAGATGAACTACTCTTTGGCAAGTTAAATAGTACCGTATCACACGTGGTCATGATAAATCAACGGAAAAACCGAAATATGGGAAAGAGTATTGCGAAGTTTCATTTATTTCATGGATAAACGAACAAATTTCACCAAATAAACCTAATATTTTTAAATGTCCCAATATATGCTATAGAAGTTGGATTTTTCAATTAGTTTGAACGGGAGTGTTCTCTCATAGTTACTATTTTTCAGAGAATATAGAGCTACAAGTTTTTCTAGTGATGATAATTATTTCGGATGATCATAGAGACAAGAGAGAGACGAGATTTGAGATAAAAATTGAATCCCAAAAGGCATTTTGTGTGATTGGTATATAGAATCTGGTGCATTGAGCAGAAGTATTTAGCTCCCCACATTTAAGTCTTAATTAACATGTTTCTAGGCATCACTACTCTGCTTCAATTTCGCGGTCCCCTTTGCCACATTTATTACCATGGTTATCTCTTATCTATTTCACTTCACCCTGAAGACGATGGCAGAGTCAGCCTTCGAAACGTCGGTGCACTTCATCAGCCTGACCCGGTGGGAAACCCGAGAAAACTTCTTGAATTGCTCAAGTTGCTTTTTTATTTGCCAGTGCACAATTAGAAAGACGTGAATTCGTTATTTCTTGTAAAAAAATTGCACTATTTTCTCTAATTACATGTATATTATTATTCGTTAACTGAACAGTGGAACTTCGTTGCTATCCAGATTTAATTATGGATTAGAGAAACGTTTCTGTTATCGTTTTAAGCATGCACGAATTCCATACAGTTACGCCGGGTATCATTATTTCCTCGTTGTTCCTGAATGATTTTTCAGTGTAGTGGGAGCTGAGTAATTTATTAAGTATTTGCTAAAACATTTGTTCACTTATTTATTCAAATGCAACTGGAAAAAGTAGAACAGTTAACGTATCTCAGAAGTGTTTTGGATCAAAATAGCCAAAGTAATAAGAACGTAAGAAGAAGAATTTCGTTAAGCAAAGAAGCTTCCGGAAGGAGGATGGAGTTGGCGACAGGAACGTCTGCTATGGATAATGAAAACAGACTGGTGGGAACTTTGATAAGGATCGTGAGTTCGTACGGCGCGGAAACAAAGTCTTTGAAGTAAAGCAATGGGCGTAGATCGGAGGCTTTTCAAATTGTGAGCGGAAAAGGGTGGAGAATTTGAAATTAACGCAATGGAAATCAAGCGAAGAAGTACAAGGCATAGCAAGAGGGGAGAAGAGAGCTTTCTTGTAAGAAATCTGACGAGGGCAGGAAAGGTGAATGCAAAATCGGTTTGCCGGTGTTTGAATGCCGAACAGTGAGTTACAGGGGAGAACCTCAGGTAGGCAACCTAGGGTGAGAATGAGGTTAGGCATGCTGAAAATGAAGCGAGGTAAAATATATCCGGAACTGAAGAGGAGTTTATTGTTTTGTGGCCTTTCAGGTTTTATCATGTCAAAGGTTGAGTTATATAGAGATGTTGAAAGCTCAATTTAACAGGGAACAAAGTTAGTAGCTCAAGGGTGTAAGGCAATACACGAGTTCTCAATAAAATAATGCAAACCTAAGAGAAAGTGCTCACAGTCATCAAGTTTAAGTGATATTTAACTTGGCAATTCACTTATAATTAGTCCACAGGTCATTGTGCATTGAGCGTTACCATCACAAATTAAAACCAAACTACTCTACATCTACGTTCACCACTCAAACAAGGCGTAGTGATCATTAAAAACCCTTTCATCATGACCATCTAATCGTCTCTCCCTTCCCTCTCTTGCTTCGCCACTTAACATGTTTGAATACACCAATGTAGTATATCGTGACGTACCAATACGAGTCTCCGGAAAATCAAATAGTTTTTCTCTCTTAATGGCAATGAAGAACTTTCAAAGCGTCACGCCTGGCTCTATTAATTTTTCTTAGTGAACGTATTTTCGTCAAAATAGCGGGTAGTGTATTAGGTGCCACCGTAAAGATATTGGGATTTGTGAAGAGCATGAATAGAATGGTAACGGAAAAGATCGAAATGAAAAAGTCGCCGAGATATTTAGGTTTTTATGATTTTAATCGCAGGTTGAAAACTAAACCGTTCAAGCGAATATTTTCCATGAGTTGGAAAGGAATGCATGAAGAGTTACCTGGCGTGTAAAAAATGCTACAAAATGGTAAAAGGTTGGTCATGATTCCTGAAAAATCCGGGAAAATACATTTTGGAAACTAAAATACTGAAGGGCAGATATTGACATGAAAATACTATTAAAGGTATTTACGTCAACGGGGAAATAGTCCTGTCCCCTACTTTGGTGAATCGACGGGTCTGACCTTGGTGATAAAATTAGAGAAAGATGAACTCAAACATATGTATTATATACTATATCCTCTCCAGCAATTCAATACTGCCTAAAATAGGGACGTACCGAAATAGAATTGGATGCCTCTCCTTCATAGGTTTTTTCTTTGATTTTAAATTATGTGTTTGTTCTCAAGCCAAATACCGTTGTGAATGCTCATAAGGAATTAGATAGATTCTCTTGTGACAATGGCTTTTTATTGAAAATTAAATGAAACGAAATCAATTTCTGAAAGAAAGAAATTCTATCAACTCCTCCATCGTTTGTGCTTAATCTAGAGAAAAAATTTTGAGAATAAATAATCACGCCTCACTTATCCATTTGGCTCTGTATTATTTTCATATTCTCGGAGGAAAGGATAAAAAACATAGAAGAAAGACGAATTGATGCTACTGCATAGGTAACTTGGTCAATTGGATTGACACAATATGGGTAAGCATTTTGTTTTCCCGGTCTCGCGGGATAAAACTCGCTTTTTATTTAGGAGCATTTTATGCCAAAATAGTAAAAGTGACAGAAAGAGACCGAAAATGTGCGCTCTACGGAATTAATAAAAACTTCTTTGACGCTTAATAATGGCCCGGAGATATCTATGAATTTTAATGTTCAATTTCATTTGACACCAAATGTAGGCCATATTCAATACGCCTCGAATCGATAACGAGGTTGAAGTTGATCACGCCGATAACGCGATATCATATTCATGGCATTAGTGTTTTGGTCCTGTATTAACGAGTTTGATCAAGGAATCACAAATTTCGTTTCCTATTAAGCATTTTGTTTTAATTCAGATTTCATAAATCCCATTCCAGTACCATGAAAGATTCCGTATGATTTTTGTCCATAATGTTTCCCCGATGTTGGCTCAGGCTTTGTGAATTCGCATTACTGTCGGAACAAGTTTTCATTCAAAGGCTTAATGTCCTTACTTCTTCCTATGTTCAGGAACCAACAAATTTACTGTTGAATGTAAATTCATTTGAGCCTGTCATATTTACTTAAAATTGAATAACAATGCACTATAAAGCATTACTGGTACTACCATCATGGAAACAAATTTCCATTCCGATACAATTTCCTTGTACCCGCTTTCAGGGATAGACGCGTAATCATTGACTATGGACTAAAGTGAATGAATGTCTGGAGAAAACTGACTTTTTCATCTACATCTACACAATGCCCCGCAAGTCGCCGCAGGGGTGTAATGTAGATCAGGCCACAAAGATAAAATAAGGCAGATAGATTTCAATACAGATAGATTCCAACACTCATTCTTTCCCGGAACAATCAGAAATCATAATAGTAAGAATCCAAAGTCACTTTAGAAATATTAGAAATATTTAATTTACAAGTTGGAACAAAATTAAACATTGCAAAGATATTAGGTTTAAATGTAGGTGCACGTGTATGTTAGTTGGTAGTTTGTGTGTTTGCATGTATGTGCGTTGTAAGGGGTCTTGCATGGATGTATACCAAGTTTTGTTGGTGGACTGTATAAATTTGTGGCTTTTGCATGCGTTTTGTTCTTAATTACGGATACCTAACACACCCCCGCCACACGCCCTTGAAGTGACTTGCGGGGCAATAAGTATATGTAGATGGGTGGTGGCTGTGGCACCATCCGTAAACTAGAATAAAACCACATGCAAAGCCAAATTAAGTTACCTTTTTTAGTTTTTTCGTGCACTCGAAAAACCTTAATCGTACGAAAGAAAGTACATACATGCAACAATATTTAATAACACGGTACGTACATTCACATCATGCTGTCTAACTCTTAAACAAGATGAGTGTATTAAATAAAAAGAATAGCATGCAGGAAGAAACCTGCAAGATCTCAACAATTACATACACTACCAAATGTAATTATATCCTACGCGATTACTGTCATGTCTATTTTGATCCTAATGGTTCGAGGAAAAAACGACATTTTAAATCTATCCGCTCTACAAGCTATAGTTCTACAAGTTTTTTCTGCAAGCTAATGTTTATCTCCTCTCATGTCATTAATTATGCTTTAGTTATTTAAAACATTAAACACGAGAACAGCGATACAATTTTAGCGAACGCATAATTCAAATGCGTATGAAGGTTTTCCTAATATTTGCTGTTATCATCAGATCGCACAGCCTGCTTAGGTCCAGTTTCCTGTCAATGCTTTCCACTCACAGAGATATCATAGTTGTCTATTACGTTAGAGAGACCGTGTGGCTATTGAGAATGGCTAGAATGGGCTCCGAGTGGTAATCCAGAGTGATTCCTTTCGTACAGCCCAATCTAAAATCCATGCGGTGTAATTTCCTGCAATTGCTCGTGTATCAGAATGTATTGGGAACATTCTCAGGTAACTTTAGAAAGGGCTGCCCTGTTCTAAATGTGTGCTTTGCCTCCATCGGATCTGGCTTATTGTTAATTTGATGTGAGCTTGACGCCGGCTCATCAAAACTACTTGTCGACTTGTTTACTGGGGTAGTGTAGCACATGATCAAAAAGCCGACATCAATCGCAGCTCATGACCGTGGAAAATAATTGTGAATAAGTGTTTCATGCTCATTAGAATATTAATAAAAATGTATTAATTTGATTGTTTTATTTTATTCACATATTTTAATACTTAGTAGTAAAACAGGTTACATTTTACATTCCTGGGCTCAAATACTTTTAGAAATCAATCCACCATTTGGTTTTCTTTGAAATTCGCATTATGATGTTCGATGATAGTACTACCGTACACTTCTACTAGTACTTCTCATTAGTTAGCCTTTCCTATTTCTGACGCTCTGTTATTATTCCTTTCCAGAGGTTCTCAGTCTTGTATCTTCCGCTTTCCCATTGAACTATAGTTCAGAACATTGACACCTCCTCCCAAAGTACAAGGTCAAATTAAAAAGTGGATTCGAATTATCGTAGTTTTCAAACGTGTGTATCTATTTTATTTAAATTTAAAAAATCAATAAACCCTATTGTATGCCTTGGAATAAATTCAAGATAAAGTATTATATTTGAGACTGCGATTGACTTACAAGGTGTCATAAACAACTACGTAGTAGCCCCAATTCCCCTCTCCTTGTAACTCTTGAATTTTCCCTTTATTCCCTTGTAAATCCTTGCTCTAGTTCCTTCTTTTTTCGACATATAGGAGAATTTATCACCCTTACGTCATAATAACATGCATATATCGATACTTCTTGGATGTTCGCTTCCGTATTTCATTTCCATGTTTATTATCTAATTCTTGTAGGATCAATCTTATGCCGCTGTAGTAAAATAGAAGGAAAATAGAATTAAAAATAAACAAAAGAGTTAGACAAAGGTTCAAACCCTCGGCATAATTTTCTTCGCGTATCTGAAAGAGGCATAATAAAATAAGCGCAAAAATTAAGCATAAAAGGATTCAAAAATGGGGAAGAAATTAACTATCTTCGGTTTGCAGATGACATTGAAGTAGTAGGGGGAACGGGAGAGGACCTGCAAGCAACTCAGACTGCTATTGACCGAGTACATTAGGAATATAATATAGGCATTAATAAGAAGAAAACTAAATTCCTTGTGTGGAATAGAGAAGCTTAAGATAGACATCAAAGTTCAAGGAGGGAAAGTTGAGCTAGTGGAATACTTTACCTGGGCAGTAGGATTGCTTGGGGTGGAGGAAGTTCAACCGACATTCAAGTGAAAAATATCTGAAAATAAGAACACATTTATTAAGAAGAGCCAGCTAATATTTTGTAAAAATCTGAGGTTACTAATGCGGAAGCAATTCGTCAAAGTTTCCATATGGAGCAGGGAAATCTACGGATCAGAGACATCGAACTTCGGAAAAGTAAACCAGCAAAGACTGGAAGCTTTTGAAGCACGCTGGAGGGGAAGGCTGAAGATTGAATGGCTAGGCAAAAAATGAAACGAGGAAGTACGTGTATAGAAGAGCTGAGGAAAGATAAATACGGGAAACTCTCCTGCAAAGAAGACCTAGATGGCTTTGACGCATATTGAAGCACTATGATGCACTGAATGGTTGAGGCCTTAACTTTGTAGAATTCCATTTTTCTTAAGTTAGAAGCACTATGAATTAGTTAGAAGCATATTAGAAGAGAAAATTGAAGGAAAGATCCCACCAGGAAGATCAAGAGACAAGTACCTCGGACAAATTAAGGACATAAAGCAGAGAAACTATCAGGGGGTGAGAGGAAACACTGAATAGAGGAGGGAAATGGAGTGCTGCAGTAAATCAATCTTAAGATCGAAATACTGATGATGATGACTGGATATTTTTATTTTTATAGATTTATGATGATTAGAAATATTGATTTTATCATTATATACTCTTGAGTTTCTATCAGTTCTTCTTTGATTGGATCGTCAAAGACATATCTTTATGGGTGACCCTCTATATTTCCCGTGATAACATTTTATTACTGCTATTCTTCATTTTGTGTTCGACTTCTCTTTTTGGCTACTTCATAATGAAACTTTTCACTTTTAATTTGCCCAGCCATTGATTTTACGTTTTCTCATGGCTTCGATGTTCCCGAGGTGGCTCCCGAAAATCTAGATGTGTCTCCCGCATTGCAGTGAGCATTTTGAGAGTAAAACAATTTCATGATTCGTCCAAGTGCTCACTACTGCTCAAGAAAAAAGACTAGTCAGAACATCCACAATGGCGTATTTATTCACAATAGGAAGCAAATTTAGCGATTTACCCTTTCATTTGTATTCCTTATGTATTCTGCAACTTTTTCATAGCTACTTGATTTCTATGAGGTATATCAATGTTGAAGAGTGTTATTTATATCTGAGAGACAAGCCGTTTATTTATCGAACGGATTTTAACTTGCACCCAGCATAATCCAACAACTGCGTACGTCTGTGAGCTGTCACTATGCAGTTTTCCTATTGCAGCGATGGCAGTTATGATACGTAAAAAGCTAGCCTCTAGCTTTTATCGGACTGATAGTTATGGTGGGTGTTCGGTTTGCAATTGATTGCTCCTAGTATTTCATGAAATAGGTCGCCTATATGCCCACAGGCAACACATTCCGGGCGGAATATTCAATTTGTTCGCCATTGGATATAAAAATACTCCCCCATTAATGTCCTCCCAGGGGGCATTTCTTTGGCAAGTCCGTCAGACGAGAATAGCGACCGACTGACCGACCGGTCTTCCTAACGGGGCCGAATGAAGCGCCACCCGAACTATGAGGGTCAAGTTCCAGGAAACCATCATTTGTTCGAATTTTCCTCCATTCCACTTCTGATTCTTCCCCGTTGCTTCAGTTTCCTTCCGCAACACTCTCCTTTCTCTCTCCCGGGCACCTTTACCTCCCTTATTTCTTCTTTTCCCCTCCTATCCTCTCGCCCTCTCTCCTCCCTCCCGCGCACGTCTCGGCATAAGGATCCTCGTCGGTTGGTATAGGTTCGAGGTCCGGCCGTCGATGGGTATTCTTTACGCCGTCGCGGCTTTAAAACATGAATCTCTTGTGTGTCAATGGGGTTACATTTAGGAATTAAAGCGGACCAAGGCCCTTGATTGACTTGGCGAAGGTCGAAAAAAATTACCGTCCCTGACTGGTAATGTGTTTATTATATCTTTTTACAGCCTAACACAGTGAAATGAATTGGCCAGAAAAGAATACGAAGGAAAACGTTATAAATGGAATTGCCGAAGAAAGGAAGCCAGTGAGGGAAATCCGAAAAAAACGGCAAAAGTTGGTCTAGGAAATAGTTTTAGGGGTAGTGTGGGTGGAGGAATTATTGAGCGCCGAAGGCTGTGATAGAAGAGAGGACAATGGGCAAATGGGGTATAGGAAGGAAGGGAGTCGGCTTTTTAGGCAAAACTTAACAAGAAATGAAGATAGAATAATGTGAAGCAAAGAAAAGGAATTTATCACAATAGTCAGAATGAAATAATCCTTAGAAACTGTCCAAAATCTACGTTAAATTAGGTAGAACACTTTATATTAATGAATAAGTCAAAAAATCTTCATTGATTCCTCGATTCGAAGATTGCTTTACTACAACCGTCCATTCTCCCCTATCCAAAGGTAATTTTTATAAGACCTGGTTGCTGCTCTGTGGCACATCCCTCTTGATTTTGCAAATATATTTGTCTCTTGAATTCTCATCCAACATTTCAATCTATTTTCCATTCTATTTTACACCCTACAAATCTCTTGTATCCCAAGGTTTGCCCAATGAATTTGGTGCTTCCTTTATTTAAGGTAATACCTTATTAATATATATTTAACATAATTAATCATAATATTATCTACATATTATATTTTCCTCTTCTATTCTTCTATATATTTCATTCAACATGTATAATTCTATATGTTCATTTAGCCATTAGAGTTTGCCTCCAGTACCAAGTTTATAGGGTTTCTATTATCCTATGGTCTACTTTTCCTCTCGTACAGGTCTCTTATCCATACAATCACACACCACGCGAATTGTTCCACTAATTGTCTTCTCTTTTGTAATAGTACCTTTTTTGACCATACGAGTTACCTTTTGTAATAAACACCTCAATTTGAGCTATTTGGCACTTGATATCCGTTGAGCCTCTTCAATCCCTTGCTATGATGCTTCCTTGCTGTTTACTTGCGCTTGCTAATTTATTTCCTGCAAGTTGGATAATTACGGTGAGAGAAAACATTTAATCCCCTTATTTTAGCTTCTAATTTTATTTCGCCTTTCATTTGCCTTTTGGAGAATTGGCTCTTGTGGAATTGATAGATTATTTTTTAATTGTTTTGATGAATTCAAAATTTTACCATCAGCTTCAATATCTTATTCCGCTCAAATTTATCGAAGACCTCTCCAAGTCCACTCATGGTAGCTATTTGACACGCCAAAATATAAGAGCTAGAATTTTTTCAAAAAGTTTCATGTGATTTTCAGTGTTCTCATCTGATTGGACGAAATTTGGGTGTTCACGCATAATATTCAAATATGTTGATGGTTTGCAATAAAGTCAAAAGGTTTTGAACGTGTGTGTTTATTTAAATAGTATACTTTTGCTCACCACAAATAGTCACGGCTGGTGCCTCAGTAAGGGCTCATCAAAAGCTTGCCTTATTTCTTTGAAATAATTATCTTAATTTATTTTATTTTTCATTAAATGATTCATTTTTCATTTTCGGCAAAAACTGCAATTTTATGGCAGATTTACTTTGGTAAATTATTTGTGAGACATACATCAGCGTAATAATTGCTTGCTTTCACGCCTAATGGGTCGCCTTCAATGTTACACGTATGGGCGTCGTCAACGTCCTTGACTACCAGTTATTACACACACATCGCCGTGAAAGTGGTAGGTTTTACGTTCGGTGGTGGCGAAACACGATGTGATTGGATATCAGTTGTACTTCGTGGTAACTTGCATAATGACACCAGGTCAACTCTCCGCGATTAAGTATGTGATTCACTCATACGAGGAGCAGATCGCGTGAATTTTTGGTATTTCCTGCGTTTATCCGGCTGTGATAAGGTATTTGAGGGACCTCGGCAGGGGACCGTAATTATCTCCAGAGGTGCGGTAGATGGGGAAAAGATCCTTATTCTAATTCTTTGTCATGCAAGGGATTTTAATTCAACATAGTCATGCTGCTGTCTAATATTTTAAGACGAATATAAATATTTACGGATAACATTTTAATAATATTTAACGCATTTTTTAAGTTCTTCTAATAATGTAACTTTTATCATTATCCACTACACGATATAAGTGAAATTTCGTAAACATTGAAATGCATTCATTTGCGTAGGAAGACCGACATTAGTTCGTTGTAATTGAAATATAATCCAATACTCAATTAAAAGTTGATTTTTCTTGATGACAACCATTCATAACTTGTCATATCGATCTTATTATTTTATCTTGTTTATTGCATCTTTTTTGTACGCTATACCACAGTTTTTTCCGCAATTAATGTTTACCGAGCTTGGAGGAGTTTTCACGGATTGAGTATGTTGGCTTTCTTCATCTTGAGAAATTTAGTGAAATCAGCCTTTTAGGAAAATTTTTTAGTGCGTTTAAAGATCAATGACTTACTATTTAATAAAGTTCGAAGCCAGTAAATGTTGGCTCGGTGAATATTGGGAGGGTGGTCCCAAAGATAAGTATCGCTATGCCCATCTTCTTTTTCGACTCGCAAGGCGTCATCCACAAAGAGTTTGTGCCTTCGAGATGGTAAGTGATAAGTAAGTTTTACGTGGAATCCCTTAAAAGGCTGCGGCAATGAGTGCTATGCGTCAGGAAGATACTTGCCAACTGGGGGCTGCACCACTACAATTTGCCGTTCCACACCGCCTTCCTCGAGACGGAGTATTTGTCCAAGCACAAGGCGGCAACGCTGCCCCAGCCACCATACAGCCCCAATGTTACGCCGGCGGACTTGATTTTCTTCCCAAGGATAAAAAGGAACTTGAAAAACAACCATTTTGGAAGGCTGGATCACGTCAAATAGAGCCGTGGCGAGGTGCGTTAACGAGGTTCCCGTCGACATTTTCCAGGAAGCGTACCGCAACTAGCAAATGAACCGACATCAGCCTCCACAAAGGTTCCGCGTAGGCTCCACAAAGGCGTACGCGTAGGCACAAAGGCCCACAAAGGCTCCGCGTAACAGGGAATAGTTACATGAGGATAAGTTTAAACTATAGGGCGGGGGAGGAGTACACTCCATAATTAAATGATACAGCTAAGTACAAGAAATTTTCAATGAAACACATTGGAGATTTATCTAAATATATGCTTCAAACTAAATATGTCTTCATATTCGGATTACGAAATTTTTTGGAACCAGTATTCTGACAAGGACTCAGTCGGCTTTTATTTTCGCATAAATTATATTGCTCACCAGATCGTGCACCTTGCATATCTGTCGAAGTTATAAGGAGTATTTTAATTGACCAAATTGCCGGATATAATTTTACTCGATTAGTAAAAGAATTGTTATATTAATAATAATATTTTTAATACTAGTAATCAGTGTTCTGTTTGGGCATATGCCGTAGGAAATGACCAACTTAAACGAGTATATTCCGTTTTATATGCACGTATACCACTTTCACTTATCATAAAATCATTGTTATAATAGCATTAATTTATTTAGCATCAGAAGTTAGTTCTCGGATTTTTTTCAGAATATTTCACTTTAATTAATTATAACTAATAGTAGATGAAAAAGGCAAAATTATGTGGGTTATTTTTTAGTTATTGGTGGATTTTGAATTCTTTGGTGTATATTCTTCTTTAACAAATTTTATCTTTAGAAGCCAGTAATATTCAAAAATTAACATTCAGTTTTTTAATACGCCGCGGTTCTTGACATATTATTGCATAATGGCAAGTGCACCACTTCTCCCATTTAAAAACTCTTGGTAACGAAAAGCTACAAAAAGTAAGGACTTAAAAACTGCTTCCCTGCAAAAGTAATGCAATATTAAATGAGGAACGACGATCATATTTCACGCAAAAAATGTTTTTAATGAATACATCACTTATGCTTCAAAGCTTTATTGAAATGGAAGCTTGCCTCAAGGTATACGAGTATTTCATCTCGTATTTCATAAACGAGTTTTCTAGAGGTGGAGGCAAGTAGATACTATACATAAGAGGGCAGAGAAAATCCTTGAAACCTCTTTTACGTGCAGTCAAGTCAGAATGAATGCTATCCACACGGTTGTTTAGAAGAGATCGATTTCCTGCAGAAGTACTCTATGGCTGTGCCAATTCAATCGCGCCTTCATACGTACTCCATTTCATTCAAATACTCGCTGGAAGCCATGTTCTCGGGTGGGGAGGCACTTTGGATTTTACTTCGGTCTCACTGCAATTGAACAGAGAATGCGACTCTTAAATTCGCCCTTGCCGAAATCTTGTCACATTTTTGTCACTCACTCCTCGTCTCAACCGTTGAGAATTTTATCATTCACCCCCCTATCTTGTCCCGTCTTAATCCCCTTACTCATTGTTTCACATTCCTCCAAACCCTGTTGTACTCTACAGATCCTAGGGGTTTGTATGGCCTTCTAATTGATCTGCTGCTTCATCATCATAATTTACGGTACTCTTGGAGTTCTTGATATATTACCATTTCTCTCCTTTGAGTTCCCCATAACACTATGAATGAACCCTCTGCCAAATCATAACTCATATTCCTTCTAGCACTCTTTCACTTGCTTTTACCTTACAGTTAGCCTCATAAGAGACACAGCTTTTCAGTGTCTGGTTTAGAACTAATTTTTCCTGTTTTGTTTTGCTTTAAGGATCATCATATTTCTTTTGATACATTTTTAAATGTTTCATAACTTACACTATTTGAACATGTGGTGCATTTTAACATTATTCTCCAACATTTCAATGCTTTTATATTGATATATTATATTGTATTACGGACATCCACGTTGAAAATTTATGTATGATAAACACTAAAATAACACATTTGCATCATTTTGTTCATTCTCTTCGAAACGCTTTATTTTTCGCGCTAATTCTGAATTAATTATATTTCACTTGTTCAGAATAGGCATATTTTCGCTTAGATAGATTCTCATCTCGTATATCTCTTTATTTTGCTAACTTTGTATCCTTTCTTTCGGTGCTCATTTCACACTCTTCTTGTAATTCTTGAGCATACCTCCGAATTTCTGCCTGATATTATGGACTTTCCGCAAACAAGATTAAGTCATTCACATCCACGGTCACCATTTTTTCCCTCTCCTAACTTATTCCCTGCTCGCTTCCTCGTCTTCCGACAGCACTTGGGGTACATTTTCTGTGCGTAGTTTTTAAATAAGGTGAATAGTAAACCGTCTGCAATCATCTCTTATTTTGAAACTTCCCAGCCTCTCATTTGGCTATTTGCTTTTAAATACTCACCACATTGCCCTATTTTCCGTCAACAGATTTCATAACAGCCTTCTTTTCATCCGAAGGACTAGTTTATGTCACCATGTTACTAAAAATGTATGCACTCTAGTATGCGTAATTAACGATCCTCTGCAAAAGTATAAAATACAAGCTGATACCAAATAGTCTTTTACCAAATATCATAACACTCGTAGCTGGAATTAATGTACAGTTTTACTGACCGTTTCCGATAACACTGAAATTTATTTAAAATGTTATTTATACGCGATCTTTAAAAGTATTTGGAATTTCCAAAGTCCTGTAATAAACATTTCCTCTTTTTTATTCTCAACTCAAAAAGTGGATAATTCTCATCAAGCTTTTTTTTAAAAGTGTTGCATTCATCAAAAATGTATGCATTGACATTCATAAAGGCTACGAGAGGTCTTTTGGAAGTTAAAAAAGGGAGATTTTTACAGATATAGTTACACTGAATTAGTAGTTTTGTTTTCATTTCATTTTAAGAATGCATGCCTCTCATTTTACTGCCGGTGATTGAATTCGCCGAATATTTTATGCACGTTTGTGTACATGCATTTTTGCCCAAGTGGGTATTGCGTGTGCTAATATAGGATAGTTTTATCCTTTACCCACGGGATTTGTCCGAATTATTAATTTCAGTTCATTTCCCGCTGCTCTCACTAACATTCCGTGTCTGTGCCATTTTCTTTATGCTTAGTGCGGCCAGTGACCGGTGACCTCTCTGCATCTCGCACCAAACCCCATCGGTAACGATCTCCAGCGAGAAGAAGCATTGCTATTTCCACAGTTCATACTGTCACGCGCTGTGAAACTTCCTGAGTGTGTCCTCCCTCTCTGTTTGGATCATCCTTTTTGGACGGAAATAAAACTCATCATTTGGCTGGATCTGTATTTCAAAATGGTTACCACTGCCATGGCTACGAAATTGGTGGTCTTGGATGGCGATATTTGCCTGGATGTTCCTTCAAACGCTCCACTGACCATTTCTCATTAAAAATAAGTAGCTCTACTGTTATTTGCACATTGCACGTTTTGTAGTGGAAATAATCGCGGTTGAATAAAGTGTTATTTGCACATTGCACGTTTTGTAGTGGAAATAATCGCGGTTGAATAAAGTGCAGTTGCAATAGACGTAAAATTCATGTACGAGGAGAGATAGAGAGAGAGACAGAGATGCAAACTTTGGAACAGAACTCAGCGCCACACATTTCGCAGCGATATCCGGATTTTGTCTGGCGGTCGATGTTCATGTGAAACCGTACGTTCATGTTAATTTACAGAGAGAGTAATCGCTTTCGAAAGGTTCCATAAACATTCACCATCGAGGTAAAATAAATAACGTTTTTGCAAGGGGAACAATTAATATAGTTAGATGTTATAGTCGTTCTTCTCAATGTAAATTCTGAAACATTGAGGCTTTAGGGTGCACTAATTATTATCATCTATTAATTTGTAAATATTTTTATAAGTATACTCTTATCTAGTTTTCTGATTTATGAAGTGCGAAATATGGTTTAATTAGCAAAATGAATATTCATTTTTTGATTATAGCTTTTCAACCACTAGAAACACTTGGAGGAAAGGCCTAATGTTACAATTTATCTGTTTTAACGACGATTTTGTATTTATCCATTAACTCTATACCATCATTGCTGGCTGTTGACAAACTGGATTGGAGGGGCTGGAGTGAAAATCACGAATTTAGGAAAAGCCAGGCCGGTAAATTCTTATTAGATTATTGTGGTTAAACGTTATACGTTATATATTGTGGTTATATGTTATACATGTGCGGGTATAATCATTATATGATTGTTACAATTGTGGAAATAACATGATTTTAGTGTTTCTGTTGTATTCTTTTACTTCTATTTTAATTATTTCATTCCGATAGCAATCCCACATCTGTTAAACACTCTAATCAATACCAAAGTAGAATAATGTTTTTTGGCAGCCGCTTGAGAAATGGATGCCGAGTCTAGCTAAAAAGGTCTGAGTATAGTCAAATAAATTAAATTAAGCAGGGGATAGGGACGAAAAAATAGTTTGGAAGAGTAGGGGAAAAAACGAGGATATCGGATGCCAAGAAGGTAAGAAGAAATTATGAAGAATTTAAAATTATAATCGTATGGGGCAAGTGAAGGGTTTATAGCGCTGTGCATCAGAAGCTAACGACGAAGTAAAATTGTTTCCGCAATCATCCAAAACTTATTTGTCTTTGTTAGAATACTCGATCGACTTTCTATTGAATACTAATAAGTAAGATCAAAGGAGAATGTGATAAATGAACAACTAACGAGTGACAATACGTAAGGAAGAAGGGTCACTAGAATAGATGTGCGATAGACGTGTGCGACACTGATTAACTGTTTAACTAATTGAATAAATTAACGCAATGAAGAAATTTTACACTTTTTAAGTACACTAATATTCATTTTACCGCCGCCAATGTACGTAAGTCGTTTCTGTGGCCACATAGCACTTAAAATGCATTGTTCTCGCATCTGTGTGGCATGTTATCAATGACGGTTCCCAATATTTCCGAGAATTATATATTTCGTACTAATCAATCAGTTAATTAAACTAATAATGGCCTCTATGATACTAGAGTATCGATCATTGAAGATGCAAAGTCAATAGATAACTATAAATATTCGAGATTCGATTGGGAGGAACATTTATAGAAGTATGAAACTAAATTTGAACAAATAATTTTTAACCGTTAGCGAAATTACCTTTTTATTTTTTGAAATAGATATTTTGATTGTTTTAATTTATATGAACATAAATTTTAACATTTAGTTTCTACTGCTTTAACTTCATCGAATTTCTTCATAACCAAATAAGGTGGAAACTATTATCCACATTCTTCGCTATTATTCTTCTCAATTATGGAAGTTACCACGAATCAAAGTAAAAAAAACCTCAATTTCTTCTGCTGTATGAAAAAATTAGACTCTAATAAATAAAAAGTTGTGCATTCCGTAGAAGAATTTTCAGTGCATACGATCTCTCGCCATGATACTCGTATATATAAGTATAATACTCGTACTATCGACTGAAAGGGGCTGTTTTGATGTTTGATTGGAGGATTTTCCTTGTGTTTCATCTCCTTAAATATTCGGATCGTTCAAAAAACGTCTTCGGTGCACAGTCTCAAGTCACAGTCAGTGCATTGGCTCAAGCGGGTAGAGGAAAATGATGTTCTCGCCTTTCTGCGACTCGCAGGTCCACAAGATTGGCAATCCTGAGATAAAAAGATCGGTCAACATAAAGAATGCTTTTTGCTCCTTTTACTCTAACCAATGTAGCGTGGCACTATTGTTCTCCGCGACGACGCGACACTGGAAGTGCACCTAGTCATAGGGTAGCTGAAAAACTTGAGTTAATTTTCCATTAACTAATTCTTTCTTCCCTTTAGAGAAACAGCCACCTCGATTTCTCGCTGAAATATATTATGCCCCTTTTTTATTATCTCCACCCGTCTTCCCAATTCCCCTCATTCCTTCATTCCCCTCTTTCATCCGTGTTAGTCGTAGTCGCATTCTGCCACCCCGTCCCGCCTTTAATTCATTTTCGAATTCCTTTTTACGCTTTTTTATAATAATCCCCATGCAATAATGTCACCCCCCCCTCTCCCTCCCGGACCCCTCCTTAATACCCTCGCGCGCACCGCGCCTCTCTGCACCCTCCTACCCTCTTTTACTTTCCTCCCGTTTGCCTCTGAGACTCTCAATTTTTATAATTTCCTCTTACTCCCGGTGAGGAGTGATCCGGTAGGGGGGCGGGGGAGGGAGTCCTCTAACTTCCTTTCATCCATCTCTCTTCCATTCTCCTCCATCTCCCCGCCCGCACACACTACACCCTTGGACGCTTATATAAGTCCCACACGCCTTCATTCCTTTCGCCCCACCCTCTCAACCCCCAGACTCCCGTGCCACCCTTAATGCACTCCCCTTTGATTAACTTCACTATCCTATTTCCTTAATGACCGCCGGATCTCATCCCTCGCCCCAATCACATCTTCAGGAGTTATTAACCCGGACTGATTCCCTCGGACGAGTGGAGGTATTAAAAAAATTGGAAGGGTTGGCGAAGGAAATACATGTAAGGCACGACGGAATTTTTATTTTATTCTTTAAAATTTTCATAAAATTAGCGTTTCGGTTCCGGAGAAGTGGATTCGAATGTGCTTAATATGTATTTTTCTCCATCTTTCCTCCTAACCCGAGTCAAAGGGGCAGAAGAGGGGAAGGAGGAAGGAAGAAATGTTTTTGGGGGACTGAAAGGAAAGGTAATATCCATTTCCTGTCACATAGTTTCCCCTCACTCGGAACGGGAAAAATATATTATGTAAGAAATCATCCACCTTTCCCACCATCGAATATCTTTCCGTTCCGGATTGAATTCGCTAAGCTCGTTTACCTCCGCCATCAATGATTGGGAAATCATTAGGCACAGTCCTTTTTTCAACTTTCCTCGTGACTTCTACTTCACGCAGTTAGTCGAAGTCAAGTCGAATAATTAAAATTTTGACCCTCTGACGTCAAATTCACTTCTATAATTAATGGTTTTTGTATTCTCATTAAAATCTCTCTCCTAAATTTTATGCTTATTAAACTTTTTTTGGATCTTCATATTTCATTACACTTAAGTTAATTCGCCTCCAACTGTTGGTCTTTGCATTATGCCAGATCCATCGGTGTTTTAATTAGCACCTTGATGCTTCTTTGATACATAATGATCGGCGGAATCCAGTTCCTTGATCGAATCTATCTACCTCTTTGCATATCGGTGATGGAGCTTACTCACATAATTTGATGTCATACTAATCCCCTTTTAAGGCAAATGATTACTTAAGGGATGATCAGTTTGGGTTCAGGAAAGGAAGAGGTACGCGTGATGCCATTGCAGTAATGAGAGCACTAGTCGAGAGGAATATAGAATACAATCAGGACGTTTTTGCCTGTTTTGTAGATTTCGAAAAAGCGTTTGATAGAGTGAATTGGGAAAAATTAATGCTTGTATTGCAGAAAATAGGAATGGATTGGAGGGACAGGAGACTGATCCGCAACCTGTACATGTCTCAGACTGCTCAGGTGCGAGTGGGGAACGGAGAGTCCGGATGGGCAGTGTTAGGAAGAGGTGTAAGGCAGGGTTGCCCATTGTCACCGGTACTGTTCAACGTATATGTAGAGGAAATGATTAAAGAGGCATGGGAAGAACTGGAGGTAGGAATGAAAGTCGGAGGGGAATTCGTAATATCGGTTAGGTTTGCTGATGACCAAGCATTAGTTGCTCAGTCAGCCAAGGGGTTGCAAGCATTGTTGAGTGAATTGGAGGTTCAGTGCGATAAATATGGGATGAGAATAAATATTAATAAAACAAAGGTTATGCGATTTTCCAGAAAGAAAAAGGCTAAGCTAAATATTAAAATAGGCGGGGAAAAAATAGAGCAGGTAGAACAGTTTACATATCTCGGAAGTGTTTTGGACCAACACGGTCAAAGTGGTAGGGACGTAAGGAGAAGAATTGCGCTAGGCAAGGAGGCTTTCTCAAGGAGGAGGGAGTTGATGACGGGGACGTTGAGTAGGGATGTTAAGACAAGACTCGTAAAAACTCTGATATGGAGCTATGTACGGCGCGGAAACCTGAAGCAGGAGGATAGACGTAGATTGGAGGCTTTTGAAATGTGGGTGTGGAGAAGAATGGAGAAGGTGAAATGGACCGAAAGGAAAACAAATGAGGAAGTACTAGAAATGGTGGGGGAGGAGAGGGGTTTGTTGAGAGAAATCCTATGGAGGCAGGAAAAATGGATGAAAGGCGTATTGAGCGGTAGTGGAATGTTGAAGAGGGTAATAGAGGGGAGAATGTTGGGCAAGCGAGGTAAGGGTAGGAACAGGATAGGGATGTTGGAAGGGATGAAGGGAGGAAAGAAGTACACCGAGATGAAGAGGGACCTGATATAGATTAGTTTGCTAGGTGGGGAGTCACAAAATGTTTATTTGATAGTTGTGTCCATCCAAAAACCTACCTTAACCGGTAGATTACCTAATAATATAATACTAATCCCCTTAGTGTTGCAAGAAAACTCAAATATCCAGTGGTTGTATAAAGGCCTAAGTATTACCTTCTCTCTCAGTAAATCAGGGGGCTCCAAAACTGTATTTCCTCCAACATACCCGTCACGTACAAGTATACTTACTCCTCACAACAATTCTCAACAAATCTACCGGATTTTCTCTGAGTTGTTTTCTCCCATGGATACCAAATATTTTCCACGTATTTCAAATATGGCCTAAATAAATCAAAGCAACAATTCTTTCTTATTTTTCAATCACCTTTTCCCGGAAACCACCTGATGAAACCTGGATTTTTTCAGGCTGACCTGCAAATTTTTCTTTCGCGTATCCCCCCACGAAGGGTTGAGTGCCTTAGTTGAGGCTTCCAAGTATTTGATTTCTTCAGCTGTGCTTGATTTGGTCACATCTATTTTCACATTTTACCTCTTGATTTTTCCTTCGGCCAATGCAAGACTTTTAGGAAATTAATGAATGTGAAGAATAGTAGATTTTCTGTAGCAATATGAAGTAGCATCTAATGACCTCAATCCATCTACGACGAATTTTTACTTACAGTTAGGTGAAAATATCTTACCTATCTACTTAATTTCCCATAAATAAGTTAATGTCTTAGAATTTCTATAAATTTCTCTTGAGGTACCTTTTCAAAGGCTATCTTGAAATCTACTAAATGTTCCTACTGCTGAGAGTTAAACTATTAACAATGGTATGCTCTAAGATTTTGCATGGTGTTAACGGAATCAGTCTGTAATATCCGGTCCACCCTATTTCCGACTTTTCAGAGGGGAGTTATGTTAGCTAGCTTCAAGACACGAGGTAATGAACCTTCTATCGACTCGTAAAAAAGTGTTTTCATATAAGCTAAGATATCTCCAGAAAGTTGGTTTTGTATTCTTGCGGGAGTTTATTCCATACCAAGAAATTTGTATGTTTATAGTTCGCAACTTTTTTCTATCCCTTAATGGGACAATACTATGTGTCTAATGAACTCTTCAAGTGCGTGAGAGACTTCGCTTGGTGTTCATAAATAATTTCTGTTGGTGTTCTGATGAAATAATTTAGAATACTAGCATTTTATATGGAGTCTGTAAACATATTGTCATTTTATGCTTCTAAATAATGTGCAGTTGGGCGTTTAAATATCTCTGGCGTATGACCACAAATAGGTTTTAAAGAGTATTGGTATTAGAATTATAAACCTTAAACAGCGATCTTTACCTCCAGATTTATGTGTGATAATGAACTCGTGAGTGATAAAATTCAGTGAACATTATAGGCTAAAGGAAATCATTTGAGCATGCGATATGTGTCAGTTCTTTGAAATTGTACGTATTCCATTATCTCGTACCACATGAAATTACTTAAATTATTCCATAAAAGGCGAATGCTGTAAAATTCTGCTTGTAACTATAATTATTATTATTTCTACATCTACTTAATACCCTGAAAGCCGCCGCAAGGGCGTGTGGGAAGGGTGCTAGGACAACACCCGTAAAACAGAATAAAACCATATGCGAAACTAACAAAAGCATTCCATTTCTCACCCGAAAATACGTAAGTATTCATTCAAAACCCATGCTAACTTACACACGTGCAAATAAATATACTAGCAACTAAGCGCACGCACTTACGAATGTACCATATGTCTACGCAGCGTTTAATCCTCGCTTATAATCGTCTTGTGTGTTGTACCTTTACAATTACTTTTCTGACTTTGATTTTTCACTATTATGATTTTTGCTTTTCCGAGTAAAGAACGAATATTTGTTTCAATATGTACTGAAGCTTATCTTCCTTATCTCATTTCTGTCGTCAAATTTATTATGACTCCACCCAATTAGTTTCGGGTCATAACAATTCCTTTGGGCCATAGCTAAACTCGGGTGTTATACCTTGCCAAAAGTCTATTTGTTCTCTCCCCATCTCAAACAGCTCTCACCTTAAATATTTTAAAATACCTGTCACACTCGCCTTTTTACCTTTACAATCAATATTTGTGTCGGTCTTTAGATTAAGATATTTTGTACACATGCCTATGGGTAACAAAAATTACTTTATTATTGCAAACTTACGATCAAAAATTATCAAATTAATATCTCTATTTCAGGTGAGTTCCATGATGCTTCGATGCTTCCCTGGCATTATCTTCGCCTGGTAAGAAACCTTGTGCAAATATTTTATTATCCCTTTAAATGAAGTAAGACAACAATGCAAAAAATGTAATTTATATTTGTTCAGTCGATCTTTACGATTACTAAATTGATATTGACTGCTCTGAGTATTATCATATTTGTCATATTTTATCGCTGGTGATGAAAAACGGTTTTGAGATTTGAAAAAAATTGGTCGTTTAAATTACATTGTCGTGCTGGAGCAATTTCAATTTTGAGAGCTACATCCATCCCATCCTCAATCCTGCTCTTCCGTTCCTCGAATATTGTCGTACGTGTCTCTAGGGTATTTGTTAAAGGCTTCTTTTCGCAGACCCTGCACGCTCATAATATTTTCCCTTTGCTTTCCTTTGCTCCAAAAAAAATCTGTCAGCGACGTGTTTGTGTTCCCTGTCATCTTTTAAGTTTTTTGATAAACCGATACCGATTAAATTTCTCCCAAAATGTGTTTCGATATACGCAATATGTGCATTTTATCCATTTTTTAAAGTTTTCTAAAAATTCTTTGGTAAATGAGGCGTTATATCTTCAAATACATCTGCCAAAATCACTGCAAATTTCAGTCAACATGACCCCCTTCTCTTTGAGCTCTCATATTGAGAAAATAAAAAATGCACTTCAATCTTGTAATGTGCCATCCATCTCAATTTCACCTCTTACGTTTATTGTTTTGGGATGTTTATTTTGCCCATCTGTAGAACACGATTTCCCTGAGGTTACATCTGTTGGAGATACGTCCTCAAAAGATCTTGGTTACGTTTCCGGAAAATTTAGTGAAGCAGAGGAAATAGATAAATTTCTAATCTCCTGCACGTCAGTAAATGCACTTGAAGGCTCACGTATATCTCCTGAGTATAAATACATTCTCTTTCTTGAAATTCTCATACTTTTCAAGGTGAATTATTGTTGCTCAAAATAATACAGTGGAATACATGAACGGAAATGGGATTTAAGAGCGATAAATCTCAATTTTTGCGTTCTCCAAAAAGGCTCTGACCGCACACAAATAGCTTTATTCAAGTATTAAATATAAGAAATTTATCAGATTTGGTCTATGCAAAATAGAAATTGCCGGATGCTCATAATTTGCAGGCGAAAAAAATAATTAATTTTTTTGCAAAGTACGCTGCAGGAAATCACTTTTCTTCATGTTAAATGAAATATCGCTTTTCAGGGAAAAACCTATCATCTAAATATGTAACGTGTGAAACACATTTGCGTGCGCGTGAAGGAGTGGGTTTACGATAGGTTTATGGGCGTCAGCTGGCTACAGAAAAATATCCCGCTCATCAAGTTTTACGGTAATATCCCTAAAATGTTGGGCATAGGCGATTATAAATAAGTATGCATTGTTATGGATCTCTAAAAGAGAAGTTTTCGGTCAGAATTAATATTAAAAACACTCTCCTCCAATATTATAAGTATGCTCTCAGCGTTATCATCACCGGAGAAATTTGTACGTTTTTTAACTGAAATAATATTAAGGCCTCGAAAAAATTAGATAGTACTCTTTTCGGGAAAATTCTTTCAGTTTCTTGCGTTATCGCTGAAAATTCGACCTAATCTCAACGATTTTTTGACGAAAACAAAAACTTTCATTTGGGCGCTCGGAAATGATAGTGAATTTCTTCGAGTGGCATTTTTCCTTTGGACTCTATCGCTTTCAAATGTTATTATCTCATTAAGTATGTAGTTCTCGTGTTACACTCTGCACGTCGGCAAAGATGCATGCGCTCGTGTGATTCTTTCCACGCCGACCACGAAAGATCTACCGCGAATGAGGAGTGTACGAGTGCTTCGATTAAGTAAGAATCTTGCGGCCGAGCAACGGGCTGAAATATACTCTCCCAGCGGAGCATTCACCCTCGCCGTTGTTTCGGGGTCTGATAAGACGCCATTTACAAGGGTGGAAAAGAAATAAACGCAACGTTTCGGCCGAGAACTCGGGAGAGTTCTGAGCGTGGCTCCAGCGGTCCGAGAGTTGCACGGGGAGGAGAGGGGACGAGGAGGTTGTTTCGTTCTCTCGCGAAGGTGGGAGGGATTAATCTCCCTTCGAACTCTTTCTGCGATTATTCGCATCTAACTCCGTGATTATACACGCGCCTCACTCCCCCACCTCCACCCCACCGCGTACTCGCACCGCTGCGCTGCTTTCATCCCCGGCTTTGCGACACCAAGAGAGTGGAAGAAGCTCTAAAATGTCATTTTTTCTCACTTTTTCCTCCCGGTTCGAGGCCGGAGAGAGGTTAGAACGAGGGAAGGAGGTGGAGAGGGTTGCGGAAGGGAAGGAGCAATTCCTTTGTTGGGCTGGGTTACTGGGAGATCACGTAGCGCGGGGCAAACGGGACTAAGGGGTAAGAACTTGGCGGAAGAGATACGGGGTCAGAGTCGGGGAGGGTAGACTAGTGACTCTGTATTTTCTATTTCTCGCGAAACCGCCATCTTTTTCCCTTATCCCGCCTCTCCTCCAAAACCCCCTTCCCCCATTTCTCTCTCTCTCTCTCTCGCATCCTCTCCGGTGCATCTCTTTCAGCCTCTTTCCCCGTCGACTTTTACCCAAACATTTAAATTCCTTCCTTGTCGAAAGGATTACGAGGAAGACGGCAGTTCCACGTTGGCTTATGTGACCGCAGTCACTAAATCCTGCACCAGCATCTGGCCATAAAATGCAGGAATGGAAAAGTGGTCGGGGGAAAGAGGGGGATTGGGGGGGGAGGGGCGGAACGGGCGCCTTGTGCGCGAGTTTGGGGATGAAGGGAGAGCGAAATCGGGGTGTGGGTTTGTGGGAAACGCCCTCGGATGACGAGGGTCGAGGGAGTGAGGGAGGGCGTGGGGGAAGGTCGCGGAGGGGGGCGTGACGAGGAGATTTGTGATGGGGGGGAAGGGGTGGAGGATTTAAGATTGTTGTCCCGGGTGGTTCAGGAGAGGGAGACGGATAGGTTTCCGTTCACAGGGTTTTGTTGGGGGAGGTGCGGGCCTTGTGGACCGAAAGCGGTGGGAGTCTGGGGTCCCTGGGAGGAATGCGGATCTGGAAACAAAAGGCGGTCGTCCTCTGTGCCTTTTTGTTCCGAGAGACGTGAAAAAGGTGGATGCGAATAAAATGTTGCCGTGAAGGGAAGATTCAGGGAAGCGGGTTTTCGTGCTCCGGATCGTGTTCGCGACGAACCGGTTGAGGTTGACGGCTATGTTGTATTTCAAGTTCATGGATTATTTAAGTTGATTCGAGGAAAGAATGATTAGACATAGAAGCACGAAAATCGTTTAAAAAAGTGCAAAATAATTCAGAATACAAAATTATGAATCTGTTGATAGTTCCAAACATTTTAAGCGGTACGATACTATATTATGAATACTAATATTTAAATTTATCGGGAAATTCCTATTTCAGCCATCGTCGACAAATATCGGATGTTTCATGACTTGCACGCGAGTTTGGATATTTATAGGTAGAAAACGCTCCAACCAATGTTTTAGGTATTTACATTCTAATTTTTATCTAGTTCCCATTACCGTTATTTACTTGTGAATGAAGTTAGAAAGGAATTTGCTAGATTGCACTATTTTAGTGTGTAAGAAGAAGAACACTATTGCCTCTTTCCTAGACTATCCTAGCCGTGGTTAAAATTTTGACCTGATTAAATTTTGATCCCTCATTTGAACTCCACCAAATTTGAAAATACACATATAGTAGTGTAATGTGCAAGGAAACTGATTTTTATAACATTTTCCTATTCGCAAAATAAGGTTGTTATCCAACCATAAATTAACTTTTCTCGTCTCCTGGGAGTTGAAGGAAAATAGGTAATTTTTTTGTTTCTTTAGAATCTTGACATGTGTAGTAAGTAAAACATTTTTCTTATTACGTCTGATCCAGAGTTAATTTTATGTTATCGTGTATTTTGTTTTAGAAATGCTGGGACCACGGTTGCAGCAGGTGGGAACTCATCTCTCAAATCAATAGGCATATTCCACCGCCACTTACACTGAAAAATAAGAAAAACAGATAATGAATCTTATCAACTTCTTTACGTCCTTATTATCCGTCCTAGCGTATATCTTGTCCTTCCATGGTCTCCTCCGCTACCAATGACGACCTTCTCTTGCCACGGCATTTCTCCCAATATTAGTATAACCTGAGTTGCTTTTAGGTTCAACAGATGGCGCTGCATATAAAAGGTGTAAAAGCTATATAATATATTGTAGGTATATAAAAACACGCTTGTATTCTAAAACAACGCGTTGCCAAAAATACGTAGGGGTTGAAATGCAATGTATTGTCAACATCACAAAGCAAATGCCATTATTTTGCGTGAGACGCTGCCAATCATTTACGTTGAAATACATCTTCCATCATTTTCTGAAATGACTTTGGATCCCCAATGGCAGAATGAATATTATTCATCTGCCTATTTTATGCACACATATACACTTTCATCCAACAAACAAAATGCACCCCAGGATGCAGTATTAAATTTGTCCGACAACGCGCAAGCCATAATAAGAAAAGTAAGAATATGAAATTCCATTACCACGTGAACATGCAACATAAAATGCTATTCGAGTTTATTTTTTCTCCGAAAAAAATTAAGGATTATTATATAAATCCTTTTCAAACTCAAGAAGTCCCTATTTCGATTTTCCACCACTCACGGCTCGAAAAATTGTCGCCATTTGTTTGTTCCATGATTCTGAGTTGGAATCTAAGTTTAATACCTCCGGTGTGGTAGAATGTGTGGACGAGAAAACTACTGCCCTGGCAGGTAGAAGACTCGGGGCCTTTCCAAGCCACTCTAAATGATAAGAAGAACTCATTTCTTCGTGGTAATCTTTTGATCCTTTTTTGCTCACGAAATACAGAGTCGCGTCCGTTAAAAACTCCTCACTACCAATAAATCATCTTCACGTTCCACAGAGCGTTTTAAGAATACCCTCCAAGACCTTATACCTCGAACAGATGCACTATAGAATTATCATAATTTGTTGCCAACAGTGCATCATTGTATGAGTAAGGCCACGCCAGGTCTTATCAGTATGAAGTATCCTGTGCATGAAGAAGTCTTGGAGTCCGAATATTTCTTATCTACCTCAAAAATTATTGCCTAAAGGTGGCAACTTGGACAGACCTTTTGGACAGGCTTTGCAAAATCGGTATTTTGTAAAATATTCTGAATCATAATAATGCATTTTTCAATATTTATTATGCTCAGGTTTTATTTTATCTCTCCGGGTAGTAATTGCGTCGTAGGAAAAGTTTTACGCCGATAAAAATTCTATGTGCTCCTGCGAATGACATCCACTTTGAATTTATCGAAACAGATATTCGGTCGTCCACATTCCTTGACGCATGGCTTCTTAGATATACGAGATCCATCCGCTTGCTTCCATGGAAACACCCTCTCCACAGATCGGGAAGAATATTCAGGGCATTTTATAAATTTTTGTTATGCTAGGTACCTCTCCTCCCCGAAAATCTCCCCTTCACTCTTAAAAAACATATCTCGCATGGTTTTCTATTGCTTTTCATGAATAGTTCGGAATCCGAAAATGGTGACCGTAGTTGAATCTTTGCTTGAAATAGGCTCAGCTGCGATTGGCTTAAAATTGAGTGGTAAGGTCCTTCACGAAGAAAAAACTTCTTTTGAGTAGTGGTTCGCGCAGCTTATCGAAACCATTTCCCTGTATTTCGAACCATTTCAAAAGTTCCTAGTCGAGGGTTGGCGATGGGAGGAAGGAGTGATGTGAAAGTTGCCCACTCCCGGTGTCCCTGCGGTCGTTCGCTCCTCGCTATTGTCCAAGGGCCAAAACAGGTCCATATATAACTTCTTGATCAAATGTCATGGAATAGGCTTTTTATTTACACTCTTGCGAAACTCAGCTATTAGGGTTCTGCCATGAAATGCTTGACTCTATGGATGCGGGAATAGAAGTGGATGGTATAATAGTCGATCTGTCAAAAGCCTTTGACAAAGTTGACCACGATCTCTTAGTGCTAAAGATGGGCCAATTGCCACTGCACACTGATGGAAGAGTAATCTCGTGGGTCAAAAATTTCATGGAAGGTCGATCACAAAGGGTCAAATTAGGAGAAGTCTATTCTGAAAAGACAAGGGTAACATCGGGTGTCCCACAAGGAAGCGTACTTGGCCCGCTCTTGTTTTTAATATACATAAATGATCTCCCAGTAGATATTATTTCTCAGATAAGACTTTTTGTAGACGACTGTATCATTTATAGGAAAATAGAAAATGACAGAGACCGCGACATACTTCAAAGGGACATTAATAAAATGGCGGAGTGGGTGACAAAAAATGGGATGTATATTAATGTTAGCAAATGCAAATCCATCACCTTTAGTAACAAGGTAAATGGAAACAATAGGGAATATAAATTCTCAGAAAATGTCATTCCTAGAAGTGATAGTTGCAAATACTTAGGTGTATATTTAACCAAGGATTTAGGGTGGGGGCTAAATGTGGATTACATTTTTAAGAAAGCTTTGAAAACTCTTCATCGGGTCATGAGAAACCTCAAAGGGAGCGATAAAGCAACTAAGGAGAAGGCGTATCAGACCCTGGTAAGACCAATTTTGGAGTACGCTTCTCTAGTATGGGACCCTTATGAAGAAGGACAAATCAAAAAACTAGAAAAGGTGCAAAGAAAGGCTGCCCGATATGTACTGGGGAAGCATAGGAGGATGGATAGTGTGTCTGACATGCTAAAAACGTTGGGCTGGGAACCTTTACAAACTAGAAGGAAAGTAAGCAGACTTTGTGGAATGTTCCGCATTCTGAATGGGGAGAAGGCTTGGGCAGATCTAAGGAAAGAGGCGGGGAACCTGAATTTTATAGGGAGAAATGATCACAATTTTAAGGTAAAATGCCGGGCACAAAGAACGAAAAAAAAGAAATTTTCTTTTCTAAATAATTGTTGATTGGAACAATTTACCTGCAAAAATTTTTAAGCCCTTTCCTAACAGAGTCCAAACTTTTAAGAAAAGATGTAAACAACTTCTGTAATCATTTGATTGATGTGTTGTATAAAATTAAATGTAATAGCTAAATTTTTTTTCTTGTTGATTGGGAAACAAATGTTAATGAAATGGGGATTTTTTTTATGTACTACAGATTGGTGTTTGGAAATTTCCTTAAAGTGTATTTTTTTTCTTTTTTCAGACTTATTTTATTTATTATCTTTTGTGATGTTGATTGTATTTCAGAAACCATGTTATTTTTCCAAGGCAAGTTTATTGTGACACTTGGGACTTGTGTGCCACCTGACATTTGTCTATTTGCACATGTAAATTTTAATAATAATAATAATACTATTTTACTACACATATCAAGATGCTGGATAGAAAAAGAGACATATTTCTCCGATCTTCCGTAGACGAGAAAAAGGTATTTCACGTTTCGAAGAACTTTTTTATACGAATGAGAAATCGCTTTAAAATTTAGTGCTCTGTGCATTTTTAAAATAGTGTGGAGTTTAAATGAACGGTTGAGACTTTAAAGGGGCCTAAAAATTGCACCGGTTTGAGTAATAGTTCTTTCACGAGACGAATCTATCATGCAAGAATATACGCGAAATTATTGACATGGAGAAACGGTTAACGATATTACGGAATATGTCTTAAAACGGAATTCACAGCATATTGAATGGCAATGGGAATGTTGAAGGCTGTGGTAATGAGGGAAGAAGGATGGTTGGGTGATTTTGAGGTTGATAAAGAAAGTTAAAGGGAGTGATGTCAGAAAGGAAATGGAGTAAAAGAATGGTTTATCGTGTTTTTTTTCAGGCCTGTACAGTGTTCAGTGGAATATTAAACAGGGCTTAGGAGTTTAGTATTTTAATTCTCAGTGGGCATGAGTAATCGGCCTTAGTTAAGTCATGGTTTTCAGTGTAGAAGGATAGATACGTACAATACGTGAAAATACAAGGCGTTATTTGAAGGGATCTGCTTGTCGCTTTTTTACACTTAAAACGTGGATTTTATAAATCAGGGGTGTCTAAACGATTATGGCTATTGATTTTATATTTAGCTCTAACGTTCCACTTTTAATTCAGTTATTGGTATAATGAATTGTTTCAACAGCGAGGTGAAAATAAATCTAGTTTTCTGTATTCATGAAAAATGTTACACGATATAAATGAGTTATGATTAAGTTGAAAGGGTTTTTGCATGAATGCATACGTCACATTTCGAGGTAGGTTTGCGTGAATGTGTTGATTTTACTTGTGGTTTTGTTCTTTTTTACGGATGGTGACATAACACACGTCACGCTCCCTTGAAGCGGCTTGCGAGGTATTATGTAGATGTAACTCTTTTAATAATAATTGTAATACTTTTTTTTTACTTGATGAAGGGCAATCTTGTGTAATACTTTTTTGCGTATTATTTCTAAAACTCAAATGTTTACTCACGGTTTATTAGGAGATTTCATAATAAATAAAACTTAAGAACAGGTACGAAAAAAATCATTCAGACTGTAAGTGTCCCGATGTTTACATTTCAACTCAGAGACGCGGCCATTAATTGAAGACATAAATCGACCAGACAAGGTTTGGAGTGCGTCATCTCAGGCCGTCTGAAATTTAAAGTCTCTCTGCCGTAAGATTGGAAAGAAGATAGAAATTCATTTTTGAGGCTTTCTCATGCCGAAAGTAACTTTCAAGTCTTGGATATTTTATTTGAGTGCAATGCACTTAATTTCATCTCAATCATAGTATTCAAGTAAATAGTTGCAAAGAGTGCAAAATCGACCTAGCCATGTGAGTGACTTAGTTGACACTCTAATTGAGTTTAATTCAATGAATAATTTGGATGATTTTAAGCAGATTAGCGATGTCAATTTTTAAATTCAATAATGAGGAAATATGGAGTATTTTATATAGCCATCATATCAATACTTTCCGGGGACTGAGCTGCTACTTTGCGGATTTGGGTAGAAATTACTTTTCATTTATCTACGAAAATACTTAGGACAGGGAAGCTAAAACCAAACTCAACTATATATACTGAGGTTAAACTGAATATTATATATATTTCAGAAACAGAAGCATGAGGAACATTCGGTGTCACCTTTCCTTATGAGTTGTAAGAAGGGTGATGCATCTGCCACCAAAAAATATCATTCTCAATGTTTACAGCTATATTTGTGTTACTTCTAGAAACAAACTGAAATGCCGTTACAATTTTAGATATTAAACCTGCGTACATGGGTATTGGTATTTTAGTTTGTTCATCTGAATTTCATGGTAGAGGGAAATGCTCCCAGCAGTGCAAATATGAGTTTAATTAATCTTCTGCGGAAATAGGGATCAGTGACAAAAACCCTGTGAAGATACCAGGAATACCATAACTAATTTTCGTGAAATGCGAATAATCGCGCTGGAGCGCCGTGTTTCGAAATAAGACATTGGAATCGGGTTTAAGCAATATTGAATTGCCTACCCTACGCTCCTATCGTGAACGAGGAGTGACGTGCGGCACAAAAGGAAATTAATGCCGAGAGAATGATCTCTCTATCCCTTCAACCCATTGCCTCTCCCACTCTCCATGGCTATGAAGTTGGATTAATAGGTGCGGTTTTGGGCGCGCCGAAAAGATCACCGTTTCCTTTTTTTTAATTTTTCAAGCTTTGAGCGGAAGCCACATCAGGAGGCTTAAGACGAGAGGCTCCTGCTCGATTGGTGGTGCAAGGGTTAGAGGGGGGGATGCGAAGCAGGAGGAGAATTATAGGGTGAGAGGGTGTAGGACGGGAGGGGGGACGCGAGCAACAGTTGAATGAAGACGCAGCGGTTCGATCGATTCGAATCGTGGTCACGCCCAATACTCGTGGAGCCAAGGAGACTGCGGGTGAGCGGGGGGGAGGGACGGATGGGGTCGGGGGTGGGTGGAATAGGGGCCGGGAATGGAGAGGATGGCCCGGGAGGGTGTGCGGTGGTGCGGGGGGGGAGGGGATTTAGGAAGAAGGGCATATCGGCGACCCGTGCGCTCCCGTTCTTTTAAAGAGTCCTGCTTCTTCTCCTTTCATTTTTTTCCATTTTATCTCCGGCATCTCGCAGTATCCCCGCGGGCTAAAAACTTCTTCATCCTTTTTTTCTGGAAAAAACTTGCGCCGCCTACATTATTTCCGTCCGTCTGCATTTGGATGCACGTCGTCGAACTGCGGGGGAAATTTTTAACAGGGCTCTGCCCTCTCCCTCTGCTTTACGTGGTCGTGGAATTCACGCGTCTCGTTTCTCCCAGTATTTTACCCTCATGACGGGCGCTTACCGAAGGACGGAGTCTTCCCGTAGCTTTAATAACGGAAATTGAACTCATTTGGTCGGTGAAGTCGTATTTCCCAAAGCAATGCAACTGCGCTTCCCTAAAAATGTAGTTATGTTTCTAACAGTGTCAATGATTATATATTGGTGAAAAACGCAGAGTGCATTGTAATAGTAGTTATTTGTATTATTTATATCGTATTATTTAATATTATCTATTTGCTCCGTCTTGGAATAGACTTGTTATGCTTTTTAGTCTCTAAAGAAAAGTAGTTTTTAGTTAGGCGATATTTTCTTTAACTAGAAAAATTTTAAGTTTTGAAGTGCTTTGAGTTACTTTTAACAGAAGAAAAATCTCTTCCGGTTATGATTAAAATAATTGTTCTCACAGATTATAAAAGAATACAACTAAGCTTGATGCAGCATTCGTCAGATCATTGCTGCTTATGAAGGTGCATTTAAAAAAAATATTTTCGACTTGAGAATGTTTTTGCTTTTACTTGAATAGCCCATCAACATGGTGGAGATACCCCTATCACACTTGTAAGCGAGAATTCACGTCAACATAAAGTGTATGTGTCTGGTGATAAACATATTGTAAATGAATACAAAGGGAGATTGTGGAACGGTGTTTAATCACTTCAACACGTCTTATTAATGTATTCTTATTAACGTATATTATTTTCATTCATTATATTTTCCCAGGCAAAATTTTTGTAAATTAACCAAATTTGATGTTTTTCTTCTCTGGAAATTAGGGATTATTTGTAATTCAAAATTATGTTATTAATGAACATATTTATTGTAGAATTTAAGTGTTTCATATGATCAAATAAAATGGTCGCTCACACAGAGAATAAATTAGTCAATTATATCTAAAAACAATTTCATTCATTGAGTTATTTTTATTACATTTTTGAAATCAATAAAGTGTTAATTTTTGATGAATATTTCATTTGAGGCATTTTAATATTGGTGGCTTTGCATATAAACGAATTCTTCAAATTACAGCCCAAAAATAGGTTTTTCCAGCATTCATGGATTTTCTCTCAGTACATTTTGGTGCAATGTGAGAATTCTCATACTTCAATAATTCATCATGCTGTATAGAACATATGAAGGATCTCAGGTTTTCCCGGCGTATGGTATTCAAGAAGTTTTCTCGGGTTTCCCACCGGGTCAGGTTGATGAAGTGCTTCGACGTTTCGAAGGCTGACTCTGCCATCGTCTTCAGGGTGAAGTCACTTTACCCTGAAGACGATGGCAGAGTCAGCCTTCGAAACGTCGGTGCACTTCATCAACCTGACCCGGTGGGAAACCCGAGAAAACTTCTTGAATGTATAGAACATCTTTACCAGCGATATTCTTCGCTCTTTACAAATTTATTGTCCTTATTTTGTAACTTACATATAACCAAATTACTTATTACAGCTTTGAAACTCGGAACGAAATAATTTTTTTCTTTATTTGTTCTCACATTGTGTTTCCATAAAAAATATATGATTTTTTCCTTTTATCACTAATACGTCGGGTTTGCATGCAGAAACGAATATTATTATTTATTTATTCTTACCTTATATATTACTCTAATCTAGTCACGCCCTTTGCCTGGTTAACTACGAGTGAGAATATCCTTAATGGCGAATTATTTCATGTACTGTTATGTAAGGCTTTGGATGGACACAACTACCAAATAAATATTTTGTGCCTCCTAAAAAAACACAATCCAGCAACCTAAACTATATCAGGTCCCTCTTCATCTCTGTGTACTTCTTTCCTCCCTTCATCCCGTCCAACATCACTATTCTGTTCTTGTCCTTTCCTCGTCTGTCTAAATTCTCCCCTCTATTACCCTCTTCAACATCCCACTGCCGATCAATACCACCTTAATCCATTTTTCCTGCCTCCATAGGATTTCTCCAAAAAAAACCTCTATCCTTGCTCACCATTCCTATTACTTCCTCATTTCACCTTCTCCATCCTTCTCCACACCCACATTTCAAAAGCCTCCAATCTACGTCTATCCTTCAGCTTCAATGACTATGTTTTCGCGACGTACATAACTACGCTCCATATCAGAGTTTTTACGATTTAACGACATAAATAACTACCCATATCAACGTTTTAACGAGTTTTTAATAACATCCCTACTCAACGTCCCCGTCATCAACTCCCTCCTCCTTGAGAAAGCCTCCTTGCCTAGCGCAGTTCTTCTCCTTACGTCCCTTCCACTTTGACCGTGTTGGTCCAAAACACTTCCGAGATACATAAACCGTTCCACCTGCTTTATTTTTTCCCCTCTTATTTTAATGCTTAGATTAGCCTTTTTATTTCTGGAAAATCGCATAATTTTTTGTTTTATTAACATTGGTTCTCATTGCATATCTGTTGCATGGAATTTCCAATTCACTCAGCAATGCTGGTAACCCCTTGGCTGGCTGACAAATTAGAATTTTTCATCAGCAAACTTAACTGATTTTACGAATTCCCCGCCGAATTTCATTCTTACCTCCAGTTCTTCCCATGCCCCTATAATTATTTCTCCACATATACAATGAACAGCACCAGTGATAATGGGCAACCCTGCCTTACCCCTCTTCCTAACACTGCCCATCCGAACTCTCCGTTCCCCACTCGCACCTGAGCAGTCTGAGACATGTACAGTTTGCAGATTAGCCTCCTGTCCGTCCGACCTATTCCTATTTTCTGCAATACACGCATTAGTTTTCCCCAATTCACTCTATCAAACGCTTTTTCGAAATCTACGAAACAGGCAAATACGTCCTGATTGTATTCTATATTCCTCTCGATTAGTGATCTCATTACTGCAATGGCATCACGCGTACCTCTTCCCTTCCTTACCCAAACTGATCATCCCCTAAGTAATCATTTTTCTTACTCTCTATCTTTTTGTTAATGATCCTGAGAATAACCTTAGCTGCGTGGGATATCAAACTTATTGTTCTGTAGTCCTCACATGATGTAGCCTTTACCTTTTTCGGAATAGGAACTAACACTGACCTCACCAGCTCTTCCGGCCAGATTCCTTCCTCATAAATATTACGATAAATCCATATAGTCTTCCTTCCACATTTTCCTAAACATTTCAACAGTTTCACAAGAATGTTGTCTATCCCTATGGCCTTATTTGCTTTCATCTCCTTTAATGCCCTTTCTATTTCATCGTCGAGTATGCCTGGACCTAAGCTATCTTCTTCTACGTCATGTTCGTTTTCTATGTCTAACCTTGTCGGCCTAAGTTCTCTACCGTACAGTGTTTCTATATATTCCTTCAATCTCTCTTGGATTTTATCTGGTTCAATTATTATCTTACCCCACTTATATTTAACTGTTAGCACTGATCTTAATTCTCAATTTATTGTTTAACTCTTTGTACTTCATTTTGCCTAACTCTGTGTTTACATTTTGCATCTGTTTCTCCCATCTATCTTTTAATAATCTCATACTTGATTCATAGTTTCCTTGTCCTTTTCTCGTTTACAGTTCCAATGGTTTCTGTTGCGGCTTTCGATATCCATTTCTTGATACTTTCCCATTGTTCCTCGGTAGTATTCAACGCTTTACCATCATCCATAATTTTCTCTACAGCCTGCTGATACTCATTCCTTGTCAGTCCATTTCATGCTTCTACATTCCATTTCCTAACCCACCGCCCCTGCTTTATCTTTTTGAAACAGACGCTACACTTCATGACAACCAAATTGTGGTCAGAGTCCGCATCCCCTCCAGGGAAGCTGTGCGAATTTATCAGTGTTCCTAAATCTGTGCCTAATCAGATTATAATCTAACTGATACATTTCTGAGTCACCTGGCATTTTCCAAGTATACCTACGTCTTTTGTGGTATCTATACTAAGTATTGGTGATGACTAATCCCAGTATTCTACAGAACTTAATTGCTTTTCCCCCCGCGGTTATTCCGTACTCGTCTAAATTTCCCCAATTTTCCTGTCCTTAAAATTGTCCTAATATTCCAAATCCCAAGTGTAACTAAATTGGTCTTCTTCTTCTGCGTCTTCTGCCCGACTACTGTCGGTTTTCTTTTCCAACAGTACTGTGAGACGCCTCTGCTGCTGCCGGGCTCGAAACACGGCCGATTGGGCCGAGTCCCGTAGTGCCAGGACTCATATTCTCTCTAGTGTCTATCATTTTGTTTTTGGGGATGATAATTGAGGATTTTTCCCGTGTCCGTCCTTAATAGTGTTTTTAACGTGGCATCATCACTCAATGGCCAACCCATTGGTGTCAGACACCTTTGCAGCCGCCTCACTGAGGAACAAACGCTGCGTGGACTACCTTTCGTCTTGCTCCTGACCTTCGACCAGTCTGGCAAGCCCCTTCACCACGTCGAAGTATTCACACGTTATTTCATGATAATTTCGACGAAATTGAGCTACATCTTCATCAGGAGATGCAGTAGGACTGTATCCTACATGCAGTGAATCCTGCATACATGAAATGAATATATTGTTGGTTGTTGGTAGGTTTAATGTGGACTGAGGTGTTAAATTTATTGATATGGAAGTGAATGTCGATATCTAGGAAAGTAATATTGAAATGAGATATAGAGGAAGAGAAAGATACCGAGAAAGAGGAGTTGAGGGAGGAAATGGAGGGTAAAATTTCGCGTCCACCCACATCCGTGGGAGGGTGCAGTGTCATGCTTCCCTGCGAAGACCGACAAGAGCGTCAAATGCTGCCTGCTTCGCGGAGCACGAGAATGGGAGGTTTAACTAGAATATTTGTATTCAATGACTGATCTTACGCCAGAGAATAGACAAGAGCAAATGTTATGCAGTATGCTTGCTTTCAGAATGAGAAAATCTGAGGGAAAATGGGTGGATTCATTTCTTAATGAACAGCGCAATGAGAGGCTTGACCCAGTTAAAGTACTTTAGCTGAACTTACAGCCTAACTGCGCTGTTTCGCAACACTTACGCTGGTCCTATCTCAAATCGATTGTCTTTTGTGAGACGTTTTTTCGTTTCATCATCATTTTTGTGACCAGTAGTACCCTTGTCCTAATATAATTTAGCAAATTGAACTGATTTCATTAAAAAACTTTACCGTTGTATGAAATAGTCTCAGCTTTTCTTAACACAATCTTAAAAAGTTTTAGCAATTACTTATATGACTACCTATTATCATATCATCATCATTAATTTTTTTTCATACGGCGATTCTAATGTAATTAATTATCACTCGACGTAATAAATCTTTTCTAACATGGTAAATATTGGTATACGTATTATATTAGACATAAAAAGCTTAAATTTCGCATGCCCGTTCCTCATTTGTGTTGTTTACTATATTTTTGCTATAAACCGAGCTAAAAATGGCCTAGTTTTTTGTCATTTTTCACATTTCCCTTGCGGCCCTTGGAATAATTTGTATAATTAGACTTAGACTAATGGACAAAAAGGTATTGGGAAGGGATCAGTAGCAAATTCTAGGAAAATAGGGCATTTCGGAAATATTTTTGTTGGGCCTACGTTTTATGCTTTTACTATGGGAATAAATTAGAACGCGAATTGAAAAATGCATTCCTTTGGGTATTACAATTATTGTTAAAACCTGGCATTTCTAAATCCAGTTTTTACGAATAAATATTCAATAATTCTTTTTAGTGAAGCCAGAAGTGTAATTTAATTAGATTTAATACCTTGGCAAGTAAATTGAGTAAGTGTACTCGTAGAAATGAAGACAAATTGTTAATTAGTGAATTACAAGAATATTGGGAAAAATGGGCTAAACACATGAATTTTAATAATTTCTTTAAATGTTGAGCTATGTAGATAGATGGATGCTAAAACCTGATTATCAGTGCTAAGGGTTAAGTAATTGAGATCAGTAATGTTCGCATACTGGAAATACGAATGTAAGAAAATCCTCATCGTCAGTTTATAGATCAGAAGTTAGGCGGACTGCATCATTCCCCTTTCTATCCGCAGCACTTTCCGTCTTGATACCTGTACATCCTTTTTCGTAGCTCTTTACACATGTGATCATCAGCCTTCCTGTTGGTTACCTCCATTATGGTTGAAATTCATCAATATTTTGTGGAAAAGTGTCTATTGAAATAATTCTTCATTTTCTTATAGTGTTTCTCTCCTACTCTACTTTATGCTTCATGGTTTCCAAGGAAATATGTAAAGTAATGTATTATAGATCTAAATTTTGATGCCTGGAAGTACTCGGGAAACCGGAATGAAAGCGAAAATTTTCCGTACGCCACTCCCATTCCTCTTGTTTTACGTTGCTTGCCGGCCTGCTCACTTTTGCTCTTATGCTGTTCCTCCACTTTATTAAAACCTTTGATCTCACACACTTGCCGGATTTGAAGGGTGCTAGTCATGCTGAATTACATGGGTGGTTTGGAAAGTTTCCGACCTTACAAATATACAAGACATTTTTTCTGAAATTTTTGAGGTTGGAAACTTTTCAGACGGCCATTGTATTGTGATAAAAACATGAACCAAGTACAAAGTGAATAGAACCATTGGTACCACATAACGCTGCGACGAAAGGAAGGAGAACGAAATCGAGTCGATACCCTGGCGTGCTTTTGTTTTCTCGTATTTTGTGTTCGAGGAATATTTTGGATTCCTCCTTGAAATGAAATGTAAAGGGAGTTAACTTTTAATTATGATGATTGTGGAAAAATGAACATCTTATGATCAACCTTTCAATAATTTTTGCTTATCGAGGAAATAACAGAGGATTAACCGTTTTTCTTCGGCGTCTTTTACCAGCGTATTTAAATTAACAGCATCCACTGCAGGAAATATTAATATGACGAGGTAAATATATTTAATTTCAGTCGGGGTGTTCCGGCTCGTCAGAATTATTAAATAAAAGTGCAAAAACAAGTCCGTGACCTTGTTTCTTCAACTTTTTAAAATCAGATCTTGAATTTGATCTGTAAGTACGCCAAGAAAGATGGAAAAATACGTCGCAGGAAACATTTTCTAAAGATTGACGAAGCTAACTTTGGCGATCATTTTCCCACATGCCACGCATTGTGATACTTACCGCACTGAAAGGTTTAAGACTTGTTAAAGAAACCAAAGGCATATGTACATACGATGCAGCGCAATGTGTGGGAAAAGGAACTCATTTTAAAGTCTGCATTCAGGATCAATTACTGTTCCTGAGGTTTGCATGAATGCGATCATGTGACAGCGATGGTGGTACGTGCGCAGACACTACAATCTACGGGTTAATTGCAGATTACAGCTGACTCCTCATTGAATTCCCATCTCCTCCTACCCCTTGGCTACTTTCTTGGTAGAAGCAGTAGAAGAGTCCATAGAATTCATCAACTCAGTATGCGGGTACGGCAATAAAAGAAACATTTGTACATATTGCGAAAGTGGGAACAGAATGAATGTTATGTGTGAAGTATATTATTCCAAAAATGAATGGGGAATGAAAAGAAGGAAAGGGTAGTTATGCGACTTCGGGAGTAGTAGTGGAGGAGAAAGGCGGACGGGAGTAAAGGAGGAGTGGGAGTGAGGGGAAAAGTTGAGATGAAGCTGTGGGGACCCCTGGGATTTCCAAATTATAAGTTCATTTCGGAGACTGGAGAGGAATCCTAACGGATAAGATTGAAAACTACGCGTGTTTAAGATCCTTATCCTCGGTACTCCTGTCAACTCCTTTCTTGCCTGGGGGTCGAAACCTGGCCGGAGTCCTTTTCGCATTCAATTGATTTATTTGTTTTACTCGTTAATTTTTTCTCTTCGAATACTTTTGGCACTGTCCGCCACTCCAGTTTCCTATCCGTTCTTCCACTTTTCTCCATCTTCCTCATTCGCAACATCTTTCCGTCATATTCTTTTCTTGGTGTTCTTCTCTTTTCATTTTCGTATTTTTTTATTCATGTCCCTAATGGTATTACTATCGATTTACTTTGCATAAAACTACCCATTTTTATCTAACTATTTACCAAATTTATGAAAATTGTTCACCCTTTTCATCGATGCATATTTTAGTATTTAATGATGTCTCAATAATTGGCATATTTGGTGAAATGATGGGGATTAAAGTAGCGGATGAATAAAGAAATTGAAGGGACAAAGGAAATTTATTTTGTATGGTAGTGGTAGACGACATTGTGTAATTGGTTTCAGAGGACTGTGTGAAAACAATATGTGATTGACAACCCAGATAAAGAGAAATAGTAATATAATGCTCGTGAATATATACATATTCATTTTCAGTATAAAGGTACTTGCTCCGCTTCAGCATATCAGTATGAATGTTTCTCGAATGATGTGAGTTATGAAATTTTCTCTCTATATTTTTCTTGTGTCCTTACCCCGCACCAGACCAAATGGTGCACCTATTCTTTGCAGGAATACATTACTTTAAATTCAATGATGTACGATCAAATTTCATAGTTTTAATTTAGTTTGATGCGTCGCGTAAAATTCCATTTTGGTAATTTTTTTCTTCTCGTTTGGAAATTGAAGTAATTCCGTCGTAGCAGAGGATCCTGACGTAAGTCCGAGAGGAACTGTTTAATAATCAAAGAAGAATTAGTTTTACATCTGTTTCTACATGTTAAATACTATATGTTTTCAGCGGGGAATGGTCTCTTATATCTTATAGAGGATAATCTGACAGACAGCACGTAGTAAAAGTGTTTGAAATGGCCACAATCTTAAATTCACCTGCGAAAATCATGTAGGTATCTGCACTGGTATTCATATGGTAGAGTTTGCATAATTCACTTCGATATCACTCAATTTAAGCGTAATAAAGACTGCTTACGAATGATTGTAATTACCCAGATTTTTTCTATATTAGGTCAACGTTTTGAGAGTTACACGTTTACATATGATGTGTTCATCATTTTTGTTTCTTAATAATATTCTCCTGTCATCGATATATTCTGAGAGTCA
>CM073772.1:6470693-6611254 GCA_037158775.1 Hetaerina titia
CTTTCCTAAAAAATGTATGTCTTCTTGATGCGAGGTTGAAAACTTACACAGCCCATTGATATTTTTTAATTCATCATTATATTTTACACAATAAATTTGTACATAAAGATCGGGAAGAATATCTATTTTTAGATAGATATATTTTAAGAATAGTCACACTCTACCAAATTTGCTATCTTGATTACACTCAAATATAGGGGGGGGGTCGGTGGATATCGCCGTTGGTCATGGAGGAAACCATATTTTTCATGACGTAGAGAAAATCATTTGACAGCAATTGTTCCAAGGGCCTCTTCTAATTACAATGTGAAAATATTGAAGAAATCATTGATTTCGCAACATTATTTTTTCAGGTACGAGGCAGCAAAATATTTTTTTAAAATAATTAATACATTCGTTGCATCGATGGATGTCATCGAATAATGATACCTACTGCTTATGCATATGACAATGAGACTCTCAACGTACCGAATTTCGATATCTCGGATCTGCGTACGTGAATGGATTTTTGTTCGGTTCTCAATATTTCCCCACGGGTCGAACACCCACTTTCCTAGGGGTTGGCTTGCGGGTCGGCTGTGGAATTCTCAGATGGAAATACGTAGCGTAAAAACGTCTGGAATAACTATGTAACAAATCATGGGGCAATGGGAAACGTGTCGTGGGACTCCTAAAAAAGAAATGTTTGTTCGAGATTGCGGAGTGCTGCATTCCTGTGTGTCGGATCTCGAGGCAAGGGACTCGGTCTCGGCCGGGTATATGAAATTGTTTTGTCTCCATCTCTGCGGGTTCACTTCTCTCCTTCTTTGACCTCCCCATATTGCTCCGCTGGCCTCCATTTTCATGGACCCTCTCATCTTCCCTTCTTTCATCCGCAGAGACTCCCGCCCGCCTCCCTCTTCTCCCCCCCCTTGTGCTGCCTCCCATAACTTTTTCACTCCTCACTCATTCCTTCCCACCGCATTTTCATCCTTTTATTTTCCTCTCTTTCGTTTTCTGCTAACCTCGCGTCCTCGCTCTTTGAAAAATAAGGGAAGTCCGACTACGCTCTGCCCAGTCACCCTCTCCACGCTTGGAGTTTTATCTCAATTTCATTTCCGCAGCGGGAGGAGACTGCCGAGTTTCGATTCCGGCCAAATATCAACGATGGGTGTATCAAAGTTTGTTCCCCCCCCCCCTCCCATCTTTTTTTGCTCTTCCTAATTCGATTCAATCCAATCTCTCTCCCTCACTCTTTGCGGTTACTTCCTCGGGTCACCGCGCGCCCTCTCTACTCTCGCTTATCACTGAAGGCTCCAGGGGTTCCGCTTTCACCCTCGCCATTCCTCGCGTCATCCTTTCCCACAAGCCTGTCCCCCTCTCGGTTGAATGAAGCAGAAAGGTTGCCGCAAGTGATTACGTCGAATGGTGTGAATGGACATGGCGGAGTTTTGAGGACATGAGGCAATGGAAACACCAGGAGACCTCAGTAAAAACGCGTGGTTTTCCGCGGATAAACTAAAGGGGATCGGAAACTGCACGGGAGAAGGAACTTAAGGAAATGGTTTACCTCAGCTTTGACCCTGACGGTCATATACGAGGGATTCTCTCGTAGGAATTCGTCACAGCTCTATTTCATCCCAATAGATATCTTTTTTTATTACTATTTCACCTGGCATCACGTACAAAAACTAAACTTTCCTGCAGCGAGTAATCAGATGAAAATGCTCCATTGTAAATGTAATCTCGAAACAATAATTGGTTTTCAATAGCATTGTTTTGAAATCTTTTTTGATCACTACATGACTTTGATGGGTATATTTCAATCGTTGAAAATTTCTTGCGAAACGCAGACGTTGAATGGAGTCAGTATTTTACCCGAAAATTCAAAATCAACCCATTGCTTAGGATTAACTCAGCCGATTTACTATAATAATAATAAAATAATATATTTTTCCATTGTCTTAGATATTCTTGCATTGTCCCATATTGTGAAATACCTGATATAACTATTTAATGAGCTCTTTTCGGCATTTTGTAGTAGTTGTTATGGAACTAATAGACTTGGTTTGCATTGATGCAACGAAACAAAAAAATAAATTGCTCTGGATAATTGACAAAATGCATGATATATCCATTTCCAAATTGAAAATTATGGTTTATTTTAGGGACAATTTAATTATGAGCTCCATTGGCATTTTTCCTTTACTAGAGATTAAGGATAATAATAAATGGCTACCGGAAACTGCCTGTAAATGGGCGAAAGAGGGCAAGCTGGAGAATCTTGAGATTTACAGAGGGAGGAACCCCCAAGAGGGAGTATATCTGGGAGCGAATCTGGTCGGTGAGGCAAGGATCGTGATCAGTGAAATACTATGTAAACTACAGCAAAAGGGTTTAGGAATAAATGAGAAGTGTATTTGATGAGTGACTAATAGATTGTGGCAGTAACGAAATGAAAAAGAAGAGGTATTCCAAAAATGTGTGGGTGGCACGCGGAAAGAGGAATTTATTAGCTTTGATTTCTTCACTATTGGATTTCAATCCGCAGATACCAGATAGCTAAAAGATTCAATTGTTTATAAGTTATTCCAAATATTTGATCATCTTCTGTTGCTTATTTCAGTTACATTTTAATGTTATCTGCAACTACCTACCTTCATTATCAGTTAAAATACCTCTCCTTACCTTCACACGAGCATTCCATATTCATTTTAACTTATGTGAACATCCGTTTTTTTCAATTTTCCTCTCTTTTTCAATGCTAATATTCTCAGCGATGGGAATAAAAATAATAAAGAATACTTTTATTTTTGCAGTAATTAGGTTTTTCTGGTCCTATAGAACGACGGGTGTCATGTTGCACAGTGAAATCAACCAGTTCTATTGCAACGTGGCATATATTTTATTCATTACATTTCGACTTGAAAACATTTCGAATAACCTTAACAAAAATATTGACGTTAACTTGAGCCTTATTATCATAGGCACCATTAACCTGGCCAATGTTGTTCTTAAAGTGACTAGAGAAATATAATTCGTTATACATCATTGAAGATCTCGGTTTGGGAACGCAAATTAAATGAATTGAGACATGAATTGAGAAAGAAATGGCGATATTTAAAATCGATGCGTGACACGTTTTTCCTATATTAATACCAATATTACATTTCAATTATTCATATTATATGTTTGCGTGAAACTTTTCCTGAATCAGGTAAAGAAATTTTAGTTTCTTAGCGAATGACTCCCATCGGCTCACGTAGTCAATATTCTCATGATAGAGGCTCGCAATTTCCACTTTTACTTTAATTTCGCTCCCGTCGCAAATGGTCTTCAAAACGGTCCCCCTTCTCCTCCTCTTTTCCTTCTGATCATCGAGCCTCCCGCCTAAGGTTCCGTTCCCCTTCCTCCTCTCGTGTTATCTCACTTCAATCTCTCCCGCGCTCCCTTCTCCCAATCACCCTCACTCCTTACTCACAGTCCCCCCTTATCTCCCTTGAAGTGTCGCATCCTCCCTACAGCCTCTCACGGAAGTCCACCTCCTATTCCAGCCCATCTCCCGGAACACCCCGTTCTAATGCGCTCCCTTTCCACCACAGGCCCTTCTTCAAAGCGCAAACCATCCACTGGTGCACCTCGATAAACCACGGTCATCTTTCTTCCTCCCACTGTGCACTGCGCCTCGTCACTCTTGCTCACCCTATCCACCCTTTCTTTCTTTTGTGAGCGGCAGTCGTAGGTTATTGGGTGCTGTTGACTTTTGTGCTTCAAGATCTCACGTAAAATGTTGGAGAATTATTTTGTCTCTGATTTGTTTAACTAAGCTGGAGTAAAAATAAAATGTTCGGCAATGTACAGTCCGTCGAATATAAACCTTTCAATTTTAGGTATCATCTAGAGTAGATACGGGCCCCGTTGATCGGTGATAGATTAGATTGAAAAGGGCTCTTTTTGATAAAAAATTCGACACAGTCGCTGATTTCAGTGGAGACATGATCCCTATGGGTTGGGTGGTTTTGAGGCTCTACTTTGTGAAAATTCATGATCACTGAATAAATAAGCGTAGTTTTTTTTCACACTAATTACTGTGTTGTACTAATACTGACTTCTAAGCATAGGTGAGATAGGTGTAAAATTTCATCAGGTGTTAAATCTCATACATATCCAGGAAATAGATCTTCCATTTCCCACCCTCCCCTCCTATTTCCAGGCCATGTACATGCATGAGATTTTATACCTGGTGATGTTGCCTTTGCATCGAAAGCGGTAGTACTGTAATAAAGCTTTTTGTGGGAAAAAACACAAAGTTTATTTATTCAGTGATTTGATCCTTACTTTAAGAACACATACCTGTACATATACCATATAATTTAATCATTACATAAATCACCAAATGAAACAAATATGAATGGTTCTATCATAATTTCCATCATAATCAATGGCTATCAATTCGAGGTTTCGTTTGCAGTTCAGAAGTCTCCAGGTCTGAGGTGAATAAATGGCATCTGAACTTTCCGTATCCATTTCTATAGGATAACTGCGAGAGAAAGAATAGCATTTCGTTTATTATATTTATTATTACTCTAAATAATTCTAATCGAAAGTGGTCTTCAGTTAAACCCATTCCTCGGTAGATAGTTATTCTCTTAATTTTCGAACGGATTCGTGGTCAGTCTTATTATTCTAACGTTTTCAAATTCTTGAGGCGTTTTTTTTTTGTTTTAGGTCGATGCGACTGCATTTTTGTTTACTATTTCTCCTCTCATATACATATTAAGATTCAGAAATGGATTATGATTTCATTTCACGTATATTTTAGTTAAGTGTTGAGTGTAGTTCAATGTTTTCGTGCTCGATACGTGCCTACAAATTCTTAAAGATGGTATCTATAACCATTATGAGATTGTTGTAGTATTTTATCTCACCACCAAAGTTCTCTTTTTCCACCATTCGCGGGTGATTTTTTTTCTTCGAGAATATTATCCCAAGACTAATTTCATCATGTTGCTTTATCTTTATCTTACACAGGAGTTACATCGTTACCTTATCAACTGCAATTAAGTTTGCTCTGCGCTCATTAAACTGGACTGTCACGGTTACCTATGTCTACTTTTTTCGTTGGACAAGTTAGCACTGTGCATCTCACAGGTTCTTCATTCATTCAGCTCTTACTTTTCTCGCATCAGAGCCGCTTTCATTTCTTATCCTTTTGCAACATTTTTTCCCTTCCTCTTAAATATTTCTTTTATTTTTTTCATATGTTAGGACATTTTTTCGCCTGTGATGTGTGACTTCGGTCGTGAATCTTCCTTAAATCTGCCGTAAATTCGCGGCTTTCAAATATTCAATCCTCTTTATATCTAGCCATTCTTCTTCTATCAAACGTGTGTTGCAACCACTTAACTCTCTCTATTGTTTGGTTTTTCCTTTCATTCTCTATAGAGTGTCGGAACTTCATTTTTGGAATTCCCTTTTATTCAGTGTTGCTAACTGAAATTGCTTCTTCAATTTTTGCTTTTGATTCTTTATTGAAGATGGCATTTCATCATTACTAAATCACGATCACTCTCGATAACTACCCCCCAATAGCTTTAGGTCTCCTGTATTTTTACATTTTAAGAATGCGATTTATTTGGTATCTTTTTCGCCACCGGGTAGATTCGACATCTAGTTTTGTAAGTGATTCTGAGAAAGCGCGTTTGTTACTAGTAATGTCTACTGTTCGCACAATTCCGGAAGTCTTTTACCTCTTTCATTTCATTTCCCTATTCAAATATTTCCCCATACGAATCATTCTGTTTTTACTTCTCCAGGAACTGCATTCATCGTGAAGGATTTTTATATCCCCTTTTCCCTTTGCACTGCTTTTTATTACATAAGTGATATCATCGAGAACATTCTCCATCTGGTCGTAGTCTGTTGTTATAGTAACCTTGTACACCTATGGTCTGTATTTCGTTGTTAACTTTGCCCTCACGATTATTTCATGTCATTAAATAAAGCTCTTCATTCTCATTAAAGTAATCTTTCATGTCATTGCTCCCATTCTCGATTTTCCAATTCAGAGCCCGCGTGAGTAATCCTAAGACGTCCATCTCCTTCAGGTCACTTCATTTCACTCACAATTAAGATACCTAGCCCTATTCTATTCACCTTTAATCTCTTCTTTCTCGCCTTATATGGATTTATATCATAGGAATACATGCTATGCATACCTTCATCTTTATCTGAGAGTTTGAGGGAAATATTTGTCAAATTTCTAGAAAATCAATACGCATCGAAATATCGATCGCGCCACCTTGTCACCCTCTTTACGCCTGCTTCCCGCTTAACCCTTCCCCCCCTCCTTTTCCCTACTCCTGCAATCCGAGCCAGAAAGATCCCCGACCTCCCTTCCCTCTCAACCCCGCGGAATCCTTCGACTCTATCCCCTCACTCCCTCGGAAGCAGCCGGCGGCGCGCGTCTTGGCCCTCGATTCCAATAGTTGCTGTGGGGCGAAGCAGATGAAAATTCTCTCTCTCTCTCTCTCTCTCTCTCTCTCTCTCTCTCTCCTTCTATCTCTCCACCTTACGCTTCTTCGCCATCCACGATGTTGATTCTCGTTTCCTTGGCGCAAGCGGTTCCGATATTATGAAAGTAGCTTCCGGCGTCCCACAAGAACAGTCGCTCATTAATCACCGTGCACGTACAATGTGGCGTAAATGACATAAATTCGGAAATAACCGGAAATATTTGATTCAGCGGATGATACGATCATCTGCTGACATATTAAAGATAATATATGTATTCTCCAAATACCATCATTTATATGCTCCCTCATAGTTACATATTAGCGGAGAGGCTCAAGCTAAACACGTAGGTATTCCTCTAGCGTCGGACCTGATGTACTAAAGCATATAGTATTCAAATTTGTGGATCCGCAATGAAGAATATTTTTAAAACGATGATATAATTAAAGAAGTATATTACAATCACAAAGATTGGAGCTATTTTGAATGAAGTGGATCTCAAACTAAATAAATCAAGGAACTCCTCGAAAAAATATTTAAATTGTAACAATACGGATTAAGGATAATACACTCCCAGTGAAGCCATTGCTGGACTTCCACCGGGTTGTCAACTGCCAGCTGGAATTCTGATTAGGTACTAAGGTCTTTTTAGACGGCACAAGAATTTTGACTACCAATTAAATGGGTCTTCGGGCAATATTGAACAATAGTACTGACGAAGAACTCACAAAAAGGCACAAAAAAAAAAATAATTATTAACAGTGACCGATTTGTCAATTAAAAATTTTTTTGACCCCAGCGATACTCACTACTGTTGCGTTCCTAAGCTTCAGATAACTTTAACACTCAAGCAATCGGCTTTTGCAGTAAGTGTGTCCAATTCTCGCTATTGTTAATTGAAACCATCCTAAGCGTGTATTATTTTCCTTTCTCTTCCCCACTCACGCAACATTCTCCTTTCTAAAGAGCATTTATAACCCTTTATCTTTAAGATGTTGATTATGATGATGTTATGCTATAACGAAACCTGGGTCGTGATGATAAATAGTTTATGTGAAAAAGCAAAGTGGTTTGATTTATGAAAACGTCAATATGAAGATTTTTCACCAAGTTCCCCAGAAACTGTTTTACTCTAAGAAGTGTTTCCCAGGAGGGTTTGCACAGCAGTGGGGACAGACAAAGGACTGAATCAGGTAAAGAAGCGAGAATTAATGACAGGGCCTTAAAGTAAAAATTTAAAGAAAACACTTTTAATACGTAGGAAGCATAGTTTTGTAGACCTCGGGAAGGTGGTTGTAAGGCAAGAGGATGAGTATAGCTTTCTATGTATAGGAAACTTTCTAAGCGTTAACTTTGGGAAAAATGAAGAAAATAAAGAAGACGATAAGGAAAACAAATGAAGAAAGGCATGGCAGGCGAAGAGAGATGGCTGCTACCAGAAACTCGAAGGAGGTAGAACAAGTAGATTCGGGAGATACCGTGAGTCAATGGAATACTGTAGATTTTGATATAAAAGAGGGTAGAATACTGAGAGAACAACATAAGGAGGAAAAGAATAGATACAAGTATTTTGAATGTAATTGAGTTAGATATAACATACAATTAGACTTATTGTAGTAGGTATGATTAAGGTTTTTTGGCATATAGTATTAGTTAGGACTTACGGATACAGTAGTGCGTAGCGCCAGTTAAAATCCTATTCATTTCATTTTTAAAACTCCTTCGATTTTCTCAAATAACATCAATTTTTCGCCTAATCCAAATGTGATAATTTTATATGTGTCTTCGTCTAGGTCCAGTCGAGTTTTTTGATCATATTATTTGATTAAATCTCAGTCTCTTTTCGAGTGCATTATCGCCAAAGACTAGGTAGAGGAGCAGTAAATGCTAACCTTCCAATTCAAGTTTCAATTAATCTTTTCCTTATTCTTTGCAGTTATAGCAACGTCCAAGATGACTAATGCGCAATACTTAACTTTTAACGGAACGTTTTTGCTCTTTTAAAGATCAAAAGACGGTAAAAAAAAGTTCAGTGTGAAGCAAAACACAATTAATCTCAAATTTTACTTAAAAGTACCTACGTCCATAATTTGAGAGTTCAGCGCAGCTGGGCACTGCAGTGGTGTAACCGTTAGAAGTCGAGAAAGACAGAGGATACGATCTGTTTAATTTCGGAGTGACTTTATATGTTCTTTGTAGTAAGGACTCCAGTTCAATAAGACTTGCATGAAACTCCCTCCTTTTCTGGTGTTATTTAGGATATGCCCAAAGAATCTGTTCCAGTTTTCCGAAGAGAAGGAGCTAATTTTTAGAATAAAATGTGTTAAAAATACTTTAAATTATCATTAATTTATTATTAGTCGGCCAGATAAAATTAAATTCAAAGAGTATGCTGTTATAAAATATTTATTTGGACGCTTACCTGAGATAAATGTATTTTACCTGGTAATAATGCTACTCAAATTACTTAATTAAATCCGTAACACTCACTTTGTAGATTCTCTAAATTTTTTACAGTTTTTATTTCACATATGGATTCTTTTAATTTAACTTTAAAATAAATAAACTAAACTCTTTCTTGTCTTGCATTTTTCAATTAAAAAATGAAAGCCATAATAGGTATATCTAATTGGTGGGTCTTTGGTTACTAACACAAGTAGGTATAATTTTAATTTCTGAATCAACGGTTGGTGAGTCTTGACGTGGGAACTTATCGAAAATCAAGATAATGCATTATGGTAGTTTTACTCAAGCGGTCACGTGGACATAGTCCTGATAAGGGAGAGTTCCTCAGAAGAGGAAGAGGACGTATGCTTATAGTGCTCAAATATTTGAATATTTAATTTTTACTTTTTTAAGGTGCTTTTGTTTCATGATAAGTAACAAAATTGCATTGAATTGCACTTACTGCATAATTTTATTAAATGGCATTCATTCTGAAGTAATTATTCACCTTGATTACAAGTCGGCGTAAAAAATTTTGTACTTTACAATATATTGTTTTTAAACATATTCCGAGTGTTGATATTTGTAATTCTACGTTACATATGTGAACAATTTTACATCGGCTCGTTTGAGGTTTAATTAATTAAAAATCTTTACTAATATATAATTTAGTTTTAAATACTACTCATGAGAAAAGTCTCCTACAGATCGTTGCTTTAGTGATACCAAGATAAACCTTAGAGGTATCTTATTTGACTCTTTTAACTATATTTGATATTTTGGTGAGGTGTTCATTCAGCATATCTTATTATTAGCAAGAACTAATCACATAAAAATATTACTTAATAAAGTCTAAGAAACTGCGGGAGATGCCGGAGCAGTGACTTTTGACAGATTCATCCGCTAATATGCATTACATTCTGAAATTGTTGCATTGTAATAGATTACTGACCTAAAAATATTTTTAGGATGGCCATATATTGAGTGTAAAGTTTGATTCTCGCCAAATGCTCCCCGATCAGGTACAGAATTAGCCCTTCACTCTTTAATGCTGACTTTACGAGGATAATTACTGATTATGCTTACCCTAATTATTGGTGCCTTAGAATTTAGTGATGTCGTAATTGCTGTTTTCCGAATAATCGGCTACATTTGGATTTCAACTATATAAATCAAACGAGGAAAAGTGCAAACTAAGAGGCTCATGAACCCCATGTTTTATTAACGCTGTGACAGTAAATTTGGCTGCCAATTAAGTAAGTGTTGAAGTTCAGGACTCTAAGCAGAGACTAAAAGAATTTTCAACACTCTGGATCGTAATATTTTATGGCTAAGAATTCATAACACGATTTAAATTATTTTTCGAGGAAAGAGGATTACTCTGGATTGGAAACATGAAGACGAAAAGCAACAGTGCTTTTTAATAGACCGCTCTAGCTTGGAATCCTAGTAATCTAAGTGATTGGTGAGTAATTATTTTCACATTTTGGAGAAAGTTGTAATCGGAGCAAGACGGTTCGCCTATCCCAATGAGTTAGTTATAACTTGAGTGGAAAAAATGTATGGAATATAGAAGCCAAGATCATTTGTCTCTCCTATCGGGGTGGTTGTGGACGTCAAGGTCGGGAAATGATGGGGAAGGGGTAAAAGGAGTTTTCAAATCTAATGGAGAGTTAGGGGGATATTCTGAGGGGAAATTTGGTTAGGGAACCATGCTTCGCTTGCTTTCTGGGCTATGGATCGTCGGAATGCAGTCTTTCATTTCCATCCCGTCGCACTCAATAGTCAGTCGCCCTGTTATTCCTTGTTAATGAAGTTTTCTTGTTAATCCAAAAAGTAGGTAATTAACTTAGAGATTAGTGTGGGGTAAGATATAAATTTCAACTGCCTCCATAATAAGACACTATGAATTTTAAGGAGTTCATTTTTTCATTCTTTTGTTTATTTTGAGTTTCTTTAGACTAATTGATCAATAGAAGGTGAACTAGGTGGGATCATTTAATTTTCTGAAGAAAGCTGCAGTGGTGCAAGACTTTCTGGTACTTAAGTCACAAGTATGAGTCATTAGGATATCTTACAGGTAATATCATTTCCTCTTTCCGATTAGCATACATTGCCCATTGCCGATGTATGATGTAATAAAAAATGCAGTCCCATACCTTACAATTGCTATTTGAGTCCTTTTTTCTGTGTACCGCTTAATCTTTGAAAGCTTACGGTACATTCTGTATTATAAGTTATTCAAACTATCCGCATTTCCTATTCATCCTCGGTGCCAAACTAGGCTGTAACATTTTGAACGATTTATCTCCCGTCTGTTCTGAAAGATTTTGAGAATTTGAACTTGGCCTTATATTTGAGGTCAGAATAGATGAGTGAGATTTAAGAAATTTCGAAAGCATTGGACACGTTTATAGGGTTCCGTGTCTTGAAAATAACATTTTAAATATAATGGAGTTATATTTTAAGATATGAATTCAGTGTAAGTGTATTAATGAACTCATTAATTTCTGTATTCCTTAATATGTCTCGTTAATTGGCTTCAATTCCTTGACAACTTTTTTAATTAAGTAAGATTTCATTAATTAGTATGTCAATCCGAATATTGTTGCACTGCATTTATAAAAATATTTTATTTTTATTGGCAAGTATTTTACACCCTTTGGAGTCACCTTATGTGTCTCACATGTCATGTCTCACATGCATTTCAATAGTTTTTCACTCTGTCTGCCTCGAAATAAATTTTAATAATTTGTCCTTAAACCAATAGCAAATTCATTACACATATGCTTAGAAAAATTACAAGCATGCATTTTTGAACGCACAAAATCTCTTAATTTTTCTTTGTGGAGGGCCTTTTAATTGCCACTTCACCGTGCATAAATTCTTGCCGATTTCATGGGTAGGAAGTGTCACCAATTTTCTCATGGAGACTATCCCCTCTCAAATGCGCACCATGCGAACGTCGATGAAAAATTAACAAATTTTAATGCCACACTGGGGGCAGTTTACTCTGAGCGAATATGTAGACTTCCTGTACATAAATATATTTCGATGGCAACTATTAATTATGATATGAAGGTCATAGGTCTAATTTAATGATTTGTTGCAGAAGTACTTCTTGAATTCGGAATTAATTTTTATGTGATGTGATAAATACTGATTTAACTACAAACTGCGATATTTCTGTGATTTTCCGTAATTATAAAACTATGAAACTCTCTGAATTTTTAATAAATTGAGTAAAATCATGCCTCGTCATGCAATATTAATATAGAAAATGTTCTCTCCTTTGACATTTTTATAAATCAAACCACTTTGCTTTTCCTCATGAACTTTTTATTGTCACGACCCAGGTTTCGTTATAGCATAACATGATGATGTTATGCTATAACGAAACCTTGGTCGTGATAATAAAAAGTTTATGTGGAAAAGCAAAGTGGTTTGATTTATAAAAACGTCAATATGAAGATTTTCCACCAAGTTACGCCAGAATCTGTTTTGTTCTTTCTTTGTCATCACTATAGATTTATGCAGTATGTATCTGATAACTAATTTTACGTAATGCTCTTGTATATTGATGTTAAACGTAGTGTTACTTACATATATACTAGGTGCATGATTTCTGGTCGGGTTTCCACAATTAAATATTTTTTATTGAGAATAAACCATTTGTGCTGAATGTAAATCTCAGGGGTGATCCTTTGTTTTATCTACCCTACAAATAGTTAAAAAATCATGAAACCAATATATTAATTACGTACGTATTAAGGAGAAATTCATTAACCGAGGATACATTTTTCGAAAAATGGTTGGATATATCCTCTTTAAAGCATCTGTTAGCATTTTATTATGTGGAATGTTTTCATTTACCAATTAGTAGTTGTTGGTCATCCGTGACGATCCCTTATTCCTGCCGTATCTTTTAACTTACTACCACGTCTTTTCACTCCCTTTCAGTGGGTGGGCACGGGGGTGGTATGATTCTAAGCGATTTTAAATTGCCTAAGAAAATGATTTAACCAGTGTCGTTTGAATGTAACGAACAATATATAACGACATGAACCAAATTATCAACCATGATGATCGAAATTGTCTTAAACGGCTGTTCTTTTTTTAAACACTCGGTGTGTGAATTACGTTTTTGGAGGAAATGGGATTAAAATTGTGGAAAATATTCAGTGTATTCCACTAAACTCAGCAGAGTTGCATAACATGGCTAGAATTTGTGGTTATGTATTGATTATTTACTTGATATCATAAACAGAAATCCACGGTCATATTTTTGTCTACGTTCTACCTAACGATCAACTATGAAGGCTTGTTTCATGAGGGTTTAGGACAATTGTAGAAGGGTGATTTCCTCCCTCATTGTATATTAGTTGTGTTTACTATGTTGTAAGGACGGTTCATTAATAAAAATATATTAGTGCCGGTGTCTATTTCTTGGGCTTAACGTGGATGGGTTGAATTGACGGTAGTACTAAGTTTTAAAAATTAGATTGGGCACGTGTTGATGGCATCCTAGGACAAGGTTACTCATGTCCCTTCATCTTTGCATGCAAGTGAAAATCTCTATCAAAATCCAATTCGGAACTTCACAGTGTAACACATGCGCGGTATACTTTTCGTGAAATGAATTGCGCGCATTGGCATTTGAAAGAAAATTTTGAATTTTACCAAAGTAATTACTTGCCTGAAAGTTAATTGTAAAATTCCACTGAGTTCGCTAAATACAAATAACCAAGTAAATAGCATAGTAATAAATTAAGTAATAGAAAATACTATACATAAGATTATTATCAAAATGGATATGAAAGCAATGTTGGTATTAGAATAATGGGCTTGAAAAGGTGTCCTAATATAACACCAGTAAAAAAGCCATAAACACAGTAATCAACCCGAAGATCGGTCTGGTAGGTGATTTATTTAACCCTACGGCGTATAAAATACATCAAGGTAGGGGGGCCAGTTCCTTTTCATGTGCCAGTTATGGTTTCCAAGGAAGATGCGTTACCCGGAAAATCACATTGCGAGCCCAAAGAGACTTTCCCGGGTCCTCCGGTCAGTCGTCCAACACTTTACCCCTGGGATACCGTGACCCACATAACACACGTATCAAAAGGTATTGTAAATCATTCAATATGCAATGCAACAATCCCCAATGGTTTAAAAAAAACTGTCATAAGACCAATTTACAAAGGAGGATCTCATAAAGGCTTAGATAACAATCGCCAAATATCAATACTCTCTGCCACTTCAAAAATCATGGAAAGGTTTATGGCAGACAAATGCTGAATATCCTGGATAAGAATGAAACAACATCTAAATTTCAATTTGGCCTCCAAAGAAATAAGGGGACTACACAAGCCATTGAACTAGCTGTGAACAGTATCAGAGATGGAATGAATAAAAGGCTTAACACTGTAATAATATTTATAGATCTTAGAAAAGCCTCTGACACTGTAGGTCACAATATATTGTTAAAAATTATTCGGTATCGGAGTTCTTGGACCCATCCACTTATGGTTTTCTAATCATTTAAAAGAGAGAAAATTAGTCACTAAAATAAATAATGTATGTAGTAAAGATGGTGAGATAGAATCAGGTGTGCCACAAGGATCTAATCTCGACCCTTCACTATACATAATACATACAAATGTCACATTCAAGTACTGTCATTTCTGCGAGTTGATGTGGTATGCTGGTGATTCAATACCCATATCAAAGAATAGGAAACTAAAGGCAGCTATTCGGGGCATAAAAATTGAATTAAATAATATCAGTTAATGGGTACATGGTAATAATCTCGTTATCAATGAAAAAAAATCCAAAGTCATATTTGTGAAAAACAAAACTTCGGACATCATAGTTATTCAATTACAGATTAATTCACACTACTGCCTAATATTACTGCATTAAAATAAGTATATACTTATAATTATTTGGGGTTAATCATTGATCAAAACATTAACTTTGGTAAGCATATTTAAAAAATAAATAACAAGTTAAGTTACATCCTTCGTCCAGGTCTCTACATTACTAGTTCATTAAGTTTGAATGTCATCAAAATAGTGTATTTTGCACGGGTTGGAGTATTTTAAGTTATGGCATAACAATCTGGAGATTCACTGGTCCTACAAAAATTAATATACTAAAAAATAAACAACAAATAAACATGGAGAAAATTGTCTGAGGCTAGATAAAAAAATGCAAATATTCTAGATGGAAGAAATATTTTTCAAGAATTAGGAATTTCGCCGGTAGAGAGGCTATATAGATATGCCATCATAATAGGAATCTATTCATGTGACTAATAGAAAATTCCTGATTTAAATAAAAAGTAGTTGGCATTCAAGGACAATATTAAGTACATAGCACAAAAATTTATACAAATCATGGTAGCAGAAAATTGGAGGTACCTCTAATTTTTAATGAAATACTTGACGAATCAAGAAAATTACAGTCAGTAAACGCTGTGAAAGTTAGAATAAAAGACTGGCTATTATACAGAATGGACTAGGGCTTGGAACAAAACGTGACATAATGTATGTAGCTTTATGATTGCATACACTTTAAGCTCTCATTTTTGTTTACGTGGCACCAGCTATCAAGCCAGTACTTACTGGCTTGGTAGGACCAGAATGACTACTCCATTTATACATGTTTAATTTATACTACTATTGTACAAGGCGTGTTCAAAAATTAACGGGAATTTTAATATTTCAATATTAATATACAATAATATTTATTTGTTCTTATACTTTGACGTTGTCACCTTCAAAGTAGTCCCCATTGGAGATTATGCACTTGTGCCAGCGCTTTTTCTAATCCCCGAAATACTTCTCAAACTCGATTTTTGCGATAGCCTTCTTTCGGCGATGCCCTTTTAATTCCATCTACGGCTGTAAAACGACGGCCCTTCATAGTTCTCCTAATTTTTGGAAATACGAAAAAGTCACACGGAGCCATATCTGGCGCATATGGAGGCTAGGGCATCGTTACAGCATTGTTTTCGGCCAAAAATTCACGAACAAGCAATGAAGTGTGAGCTGGTGCATTATCGTGGTGCAAAAGCCAAGAATTATGTTTCGACAGATCCGGGAGTTTTTTTCGGATCGCTTCACGCAAACGCCGTTGAACTTGTAGGCAGTACTTCTCATTGACCGTTTGACCTGGCGGCAGGAATTCATGATGCACTATGCCATTAAAATCGAAGAACACAGTGAACGTAACCTTCACGTTCGACCGTACTTTTCGAGCCATTTTCGGTCTTTGCGAGCCAGAATGCCTCCACTGGGATGATTGAGCCTTAGTTTCAACGTCATATCCGTAAACCCATGTTTCGTCACCTGTTATATAATACGTTTCAGTAATTCTGCAACGTCGTTTACTTTATTTAGTGACTCCTGAGCAACTTCCATTCGCCCCTGTTTTTGTTCAAAATTCAACAAATTGGAAGGAATTTTGCTGCCACGCGTTTCATACCCAAAAAATTGAAAAAATGTCCTGACATGATCCAATCGATATGTCAACATCATCAGCGACCTCCCTAATTGTGATTCGGCGATCGTCCATAACCATTTATTTAACTTTGTCCACTTTTTCATCGATTGTTGATGTGCTGGGGCGTTCGCCATCTTCAAGGTCTTCATGGCTTTTTTGAAAACGCGTATACCACTCGTAAACTCTTGATTTATTCATAGCAGACTCACCATAGGCCTTTGTAAACAGTTCACACACTTTGTTGCACTTTATTTCATTTTTACGCAAAATTTAGTACTAATTCTTTGATCCATTTCTTTAAACAAACGAAAATCGCTGAGCTCATAAAAAACGTCTAGCCTTAGTGGCTGTCACAGATAAATTCCACAATGAAAACAGCCGAAAGTTTTATCATACTTCAGGGGCATGTATACCCACATAGTAAAAAAAAGTTTGACAATCGTACTCTCTAAGCCCGCGAAATGAAATCATTTCCGTTAATTTCTGAACTCACCTTTTATATTATGACGATCATATCACTATGGTGCATGATAAAGATTGTCTGTAATGGTACCTAGTATTGATTGTCTTAATTCTATGTATATCATATGTGGTGAAGATTATACTAAATTGTAAATTTTGCAGAAATAACTTGCTCAAAAAATTACGAAGATTATACAGAAACTTTAATGTTCACGCACTATTAATGAACCAAAACATTTAACTAGAATAAACCAAGTTAAAATATTCTAAGGAAAGTTTTAATAGAAGTGAGGCAAAAAAATATCTCTCTCGTAGTTTCAAATTGGTTTAAAAGTGTAACGATAAAAAATGTAGGGAAAACTTCCCAAGTGGAAACTGGAAGAAAGCCAAACAAGCATAAAATATATTATACCCAATACTTTAAGTACATTCTTAAGATAAATCAAGCGAATACTCCACGAAAGCATAAAATTATTCTGGTCATACATCGGAGAAATCTAGGAAAACGGTCAACACTAAAAACACTCTTTAAAGATGTTTTCTTCATCTATAATAGGTGAAGGTAAGGTAAAACTGGTACTAAATCATAAGCAATTTTTTATTTACACAATCGTAGTGGAAAGAATTTTTTGTCTCATGACATTTCTAATTTGTCTCCACCGGGTGCCCAATAATTCTAATGTGTATTAAACCTTGTCTGTTGATTTTTAAGACATACGAGTAAAGAGAAATTATGTGGATATAGACCCAATACGTCTGCACTATGCCTCAAAAGCGGCTCAGAGGGAATGTGGCGGGGGGGTGATAAGACATCGGCTATACATGAAGCTATTAGTTCATAAAAGCATTTAGATATATTTTAGCTGATATACAAAAACACTCGTATGCATACAAACATACATATTGGTGTAATGTATAATTTATCCAATATTTTACTGCACCCGGTAATATGTCTTTAAGTAAATATATTCGAGTATTTGGGTTTTATTTGGGTATGATTTCTGTGATACCGTGCGAGGGCAGTACGGATACTTAAATCTGTCAGTGAGGGTGTATGTCATTCTCTCTTATTATCTCGGTGCTCGAATCTATGTGTGTAAATGTACATTTACCGTACCTCTTCAATCATCAAGGGGGTTCGAGTCTCATTTTACCAACTTACCGATGACGATTATTCTCATTTGGCATCAACTTTTAACAAAGACAGCGGAGTTTAGCTGTACCGTTTCCACTTCCTTAATTAGCATTTTCTCCCAGTGTTTCCAAACACTATTCGCGTTAAAATGTGACTTAACTAAAGAAAAGAAATAATTTTTTCTTACCTTTTCATCTCGTTTTCCTACAACACTTTGTCTGATGTTTGTATCTCAACAAAGATTTGATGTCATTGTGGCACCCAAGTATCAAAGGGCGCCATCTGTTCCGATATGTTTTATTTGATGCCGCATATTTTATAGTTAACCTATTATTTTTCTTTTTATTTATTCCCTAACTGAATTGCTATATATTTCATAACCCCCTCCCTTATACCACCCCGATATTTGGTCTGGATCGTAAGAGAGTAGCTCATTATCTGCCGATGTCTTTATTTGGCTGCTTCATCTGAAAGCAATCAAAGATTGCAGATCTGCCTCTAATTAACCCAACCCGTCGACGACTAGTGTTTGCCTGTTGGCTTAGTAGTGGATAGCCAGTCGTCCAACTCTCAGTTTGTTGGTTCTCAGCTGTCTTCTGTCAGAGAAAGGATGTCATCTTGAAAGCTTAAACCTGGAGTCCTGCAGGATTCAGAGCCGCCCAATTTAATGAGACGCCGCAGAACCTTCGTTGGCGTTCCAGTTCTCGTGCTCTCCAATCTCCGAGGTGACCGACCCAGTTAAATCCGCTGTGCTGCCCGCTCACCGGTTCCCTCAATCCTCAAGTGGGTTTGCCTCCAGCCAGGGACTGCCCGAGATTTCCCCGGAAGGGCAGGTTCTGCTGCGAGATGACAAACACCCAGGGCTGGAGGAGTGGACGAAGTAACGTCCCCCAGAGTCGTGCCATTCGCTCTTAAGGGCTCACATTTCCCTCTTGGGTATCTCTCCATCGGCGGTAACCTCTGCCGTGAAGAGTTTGGACCGCACGTCCTCCTTTGCTTCACAGCGTGGCAAATTCTCCTCGTATGCCGAGGTGTGTGGTTGGTCGTGGAACGTAGGGCTGTCCTAAGTTTTCAGGAGCTCGAGGATTGATCTTTTCATATGGTGGTATTCTCGCCGAGTTTATGACGCCTCTTGAATTATTTGTACACGAAACATAGTTATCCACTCGATGAGCGATACGTAGGAGTAATTAGTATGTGGTATTCAAAAGATTTAAAGATAAATGCTACACGTTTGGGAGCGCGGATATTTTTCCACAGGTCGTTTTTTTAATCCCAGAGTGTCGAGTGCCAAATCTGTAGAAGATAAAATTTATAGTCTCATATAAACTATATTCAGTGACTATTGAAAGTTAAAATGTTTCATCAATTGATATATTTTACCTTCAGAAAAATGTGTCAAAAGCGTCTTTCAGATAAAAATTCGGATTCAGGCTGAAAATATCAGCGAAATATCTAATTTGAAAAATATTTTGAGCGACCTCATTGAAAATACAGTTAATAATTTAACTTAAATCACGAATATGCTTTAAAATACAGTCAGTCTCGTGTAGATCAAACGAACAAGTAGTTTTTGGCACCACCAGAGGAACCCAAAAGCGGCTAAATGTGTGTCTTCACTGATGATACACTTGCAACTCATCGTTCATATTTTTCGTCTATATTGTTCCCCACTAAATAATCCCTAGCTATCGTCGTATTGCCTTAAATACTTGCAGTATACTATAGTGTTAATTTTCCAAGCTAAGGGAGGAAAGAGATATTTTTCAGCAAGAATATGATCGTGAAGAAGAAGGAACATTTATAGGAGCGTAGAGTATTAAATAATCGACTCCGTATTTTCGTGAAACTAATGCATTCCAGTTACATCTTTTAGCTCTACCAGTAAGGTGTATGTTTTATGCCAAGTCCGCTCTAGTGATCTAATACTATCTGCTATGCTAAATTTATTGCATATTTCTTTTCTCGTGGGTTATATTTTTTTCAACGCCTAGATTTTTCAGGCCTTAAAATGAATTTCTTCCGTAGCTAAGTAACGGTGGCGAGGCGTTCAATTTTTCACGTAACGCAAGCGTTGTTGGAAGCACTATCTTAATAACACTATGGGTCATCTCAATTCCCTTAGGCTCGCATTCTACGTCTCACGTTGTTGCTGGCTTTTAGATGTTTTCTTATGCAGTACGAGCATTGAAAAATCACTGGTGTCAAGCGCACGAGTAATCTGTATTAACTTTTATAGGCCAAACGTTGCCGAGTTTTTCTGAACGCCCTGTATCAAATTAACATTATTTAGCACTAAGACAAAGCGTAAAGAATTGGAATGATAAAATATGTAAAACTCATACACCACAGAAATGTAATACGAGAATTCTCGTAATAGGAGAAGCACGGTCATACGACGTATAGACGGTGTTAAGGAAAACTGTTTTTAGTCAAAGGTATGTCAACCATTTCATTAGACGAGACAATTGATTTGATGATTAAAGCTTGCAGTTCTCTTGAAAAAAGCGAGAAGGCCTCAAAACGGTAATGATAACAATAACTGATGACTGCAAATAATAATTATAAGCTGTGTGGCGTGTTTCATTTTGCCACATTTAAAATATGAATAAACTACTTGAGGCTCAACGAAAAATTTGTTAATCAAAGAATTGAACTGATTCCAAAGGAAATTTCTTTCTATGTAAATTAATTGTCGCTAGGATAAAACTTATACGAATATTGTTGGAGAGACTGACATATAGCTACGAAGATAGTACGCAGCATTAGGGACTGAAAGGGTCGAGACACTGAACTTTTACCTTTGAAAACAAAGAATTTGGACCCTAACCGTGTTCACAGATTTTAAATAACTACGTAACTAGATCACTATGCTGATCGGCCAAATTACTCTTTTATTCCCAACGAATTTTGTGTTCAAGAAAAACCTAGATTATACAACTTAACTGTATAGTTAATAGATTCTATTAACTGTATGATTAATAGAATCTTTTTAGGCACCTACCATTTATTTTACTAAAGCAAAACATTTAACACCAGTCCCATCATTGTAATGGAAGGAAGGGATTATTTGAACGCAAAGAATTTATGAGGGAGGAAGATGTACGGAAGGTCAACGTAGGTCAGTTAGGGCTAAGGTCAATTTTTATTCAGATTCCGAAAAAGAATTAAGCAGCTTTACTTGAGAACTCTAGGGCGACATGTTTAATTGTCGTATGCAGCAAAGGGATTTCTAATAATAATCAATCAAAGGTAACGAAAGAGTGAAAACTACTACCTGGTCGAAGATCAGTATGGCTTTAGAGAAAGGAGAGGAATGAATAATGCCAACGCAGTGGGGAGAAAACTAGTAGAGAGGAACACCGAATGTGATCAGATCTCTATGTGCGTGTCTTTATATTTAGATACTGTTTGTTCGTGAAGAAGATTATGGGGAAATTGCGGAATATATGAGTAAACTGCCGGGATAAACGACGTAATTTAGATTTGACCATGAACCAAACCGCACAGGTAGGGGTATCAACTGAAGAATCGTGATGGGCGGTGATTGGCGTGGGGGCTATGACGGGATTGCCCGTAATCGCGGATATATTTCAGCATATATTCAAAGGGATTGTCAATATTAGCCTAGTAAGGATTTGAGCTGGAAGTAAAAGTAAGAGGGGAAATTATTATGGTAATTAGGTTTTCAGATGATCAAGTAACAGTGAGTCACGCATCCAAGGAATCAAATTTATTATTCAGTGCTTCGTAGGAGCAACGCGAGAGGTGTGGGATCTGGATTACTCACAAGAATAAAGGTAATTAGAAAGTACAATAGCTAGACTAAACTTTGAGGTAGGTGCAAATTAATTAGAGAGGGATCAGAAAGTCGTGTATATAGGCAGTTTTTTAAAATGAAATTGGATAAAGCATTTGGTTCATAACGAAAAAACGCGTTAGCGAAAAAGGCATGTACGAGAAGAAGAGAGTTGACGATGGGTATATTGTGTAAATATATGAAAAAAGTTCAGTGAAGGCATTATTATGGAGCGCAGTGTTTTATAGATGTGAGACTTGATCTTTAGAGGTCAGTGGATGAGCGTAGTTAGAGAGATTTTAGGCTATGGTATGGTGGGTAAAGGAGAAAATAGATTGAATAGAGAGGGCGGCCAACGCCGAGGTTTTAGAAGGGAGAATATTTAATAAGCGTGTAAGATAGGAGTAGAGAATAGACTTTTCAGGCATCATAAAGGCAGGTAGGAATAGCGAAGAAATTATTGTAAATAATAATCTATGGTAAAGCAAAAGATGTACTAACGGTACTTAAAAGTTAGTAGAAGTTAGGGCCCGTCCGAAGCCTACCTTTAAAAAGGCCGAATACTTGGATTAACAAAATTTTCCACTCCTTTCATGAACCTAGATTCCCTACTTCTCCACCCCATGCCTCTCTCTCTGTCCTTTTATCCGACCCTTGGCCTTCTTTGCTCTTCCTTGCAATCCTCTCCTTAACCGGCACAATTTACACACAGCCCTCACACTCCGCCGCCAGCACCATCGTGTAGGAGTCGTAAATCGCGCCGCGGGCCCCAAACCCGTTAAGGCGAAACGAAGGAGCGTCATTTCCCGTGCCCAGGCCCACTCCGGGGAGAACTTCGGGTTGGCTTGGGAGGGTGTTAGAGAAGGGGAGGACCTCTCGTGTTTGCGCTTGCAAACGACGTGGTGGAAAAGTAGAGGGAGTGGGGGATGAGAAGGAAGATCATCGATGGCATCGGTGTTGTCAAAGTATCAGGGAGTGGCCTTTCTCATTAGTTGGTCCATATGCGCCACATGCATATCACATTGTTTTCTTCAGCAGTCATATGCAATCCTATAGTTTGCTTACCTCTCCTATCACTATTTATCACTTTGAGCATTCCCACTTCTTCTACTTCACATATACTATCATGTATTTAATTCATCTAACACGACATCTTTCCCCATATCTCTTCCCCTTCAATGCTCCTTCTTCAGTTGTGTTCAGTACCACATTCAGATCTTACCTAATTCGTATGTTGAATTACTTTTTCTTCCCCTTTTCATTGTAGGTATGCCATCGGATCACTCTTCTCAGATATTTTCATAAACTTTTATATCATAAATCGTTGGTTTTAATGAAACAACAAGGTGGAATTACTGTCAATAGTCTTTTCTCTGCTCCAACCAACACTTGAAGCACGGTCATCCAAAGTAGGTTTGATTGCCCAATTGCATATTTTGCAAGGATAGATTTGTAAAACGCTGTTATGACGAGGATGCATCTGGATTATTAGAGGAACTAGATTGCAATCACTCAAATCAAACCATAAGTGTCTTCAAAACTTCAACATTTTCAACTTCACCTGAATATATTGAATTCTCGATGAAATTCGTTTGAGTAAAAATACAAAGGTCTTTTTTTGTCTCTATTCATAACAGTACTTGAGGTAAACGGTTTCCTTTGTTCAACCTCAACGTCTTTCTTTCGTTTTTTCTTTGCTTGGTGTGTGGCCGCTAGTATTGTGCGACTGTGTGCACATTGAATCTGTGTGTGTACTTGAATCCTCTCTAATTGGTTATAGTTTGAATAAAATTAAATAATTACTATTCAAATGTGATATTTTTCCTGGCATATGCGCTGTCAACTCTGAGTGACGGGGGCCTAATAGTTACAGGAACTTGCTCCCTTCTTGAAAATTGATACTAATGTCCATTTGGGAGTTTTCATTACCTCCCACAGTCATAATGTTATCACTAAACGGGGGAGTGGGAAGGGAAGCGACAGTTAAAGGCGATGGTGACAAAAATGCAGTCTCAGAATTCAAAACTTCAGTGTTTTCGAACTGGCCTACCTCTCCGTTATGAGAATTTTCTATCATGAATAGTGCCGTCATCGCTTATCTCATTTTAAACAAACTCTACCCTGCGTTATTGCGTTAAGAGACCTTTTAGTCAATAAATTTGAATTTTGGGTTACGTTGGATAAATTTAAGTTGGGAAGAACTAGTTGAAGCAATGTTCTCATATTAGAAAATTTGAATTGAATTGGTAATTACGAAAGAGATAAGAGGCAGGAATTATCTTGGATGGCGTGTATACAGTTGATCACTCCTCTTCGTCAAGCGTCCTCCCATGGTTTTTCGGAAACTTCATTAAGAATTGCAGAGGCAGAGAAACCTTGGTAAACGATAATTAACTAAAATATTTGGTGAGTTTACCGTTTCGAGTGCCGGGCATGATCTTGGTAGGGGAAGAAACATATCTTACTCATGGATATACTTGTGCAGACCTAATAAACTTTCAGTGAAAAGCTGTTTGAAATGTAACCCAATCGCCGAGTATAATACGTGTAGATATGTCTTCTTAGAACCATATAGATTTGGTCAAATATTATTATGGTTACGCAGTGATTCTTCCCTTGTGAGGTCACCAAAAATTCGCCTGACTGATCGATTGACCCCCGGAGATACTCTTGGTTGTCAGTAGTGCTTAATAACCATTTGGTAATTTTTGATGTAGGAATTTTAGTTATCTATCTACGTTTTATTTCGTTATGAGAAGTGTGATAACGGGCGATAGATCACCAGGCATCGTATATCTAAGGATTAATAGAATTCAGTATCATTTTACTTTCTGGTGGATTGAATTGTCGTTAGCGATGCTATCTGCTGTTAGGACATTGCTTTATGCAAAGGGAAAGGATAATTTGAATTCCTCTGTCCGTCATCCATTTCCATATGATATCTTCTACCGACTTAATGTATGTCTACGTCCTCTCAATGCCAGCAGCAGTTAAACTATTACGGTTGATAAATCTAATAGTTCAAGTGTTGTACTTCACTATTGTTTCCTGTGGATCATATTCGATCATCAATAAGACACTTGTCTTTTTTAAATATGCTCATTATTTGTGAATTTTTTTCACCATATGGGTGGCTTTACAATCTTTTTTTTTATTCAGAAACAAATTTATTCGTCAATACCCCTTTCAATCCCAATCGTACGATTTCTTGTTGGAAATTAATTTGTTTGTGTATTTTTAGTTCCTTGTAGGACGATGACCATCGTGGGAAAGATATCATGTACATAGGATAGTTATACATGGGAAAATAAAATAAAAATATACGAAAATGAAACTCTTCGCATGGTAGGGAAAAAGAAAGTTTTTCGAAGAATTTTTTAAGAAGTTAAAAGAAGTGGCTAGAGAATATACTGAGGGGAATTAGATTGTGGAGGGCTTCGATAGGGGGGTTAATGTTGTCTAACGTGGAAAGAGGAATGGAAGGATCAGTATTTGTTGACGGAATGAAGGGAGTAACAAGAATTTTGGCCTGAAAGCTGGGGCATTGTAATGCGAGGTGTTAGTGTTTAGTGCAGTGTTAAGCGGGGCTTTGAGGGTATCCGTTCTTAGTTCCATCAGAAACCCCTTTACCATTACACTACAGCTGTTATACGTGCAGTGTATTTTTCATATAAAATTAATCAGGCACTTGCTAAATAGTTTAAATTATAGTTGATGCAGAGCGTGATAGAGGATAGTTTGTTTCTTTGCTCATCTTGAGATTACAATGATGTGTCCCCTTCCGATTCGGTCAAATGTAATTTCGGCGTGAGACAATCTCTCCCTTTGTGGAATGGAGGTGAGAAGAATGAATGCCTTTCTCGTTCAATGTGCACTTTCTTTGTCCTCTGTCAATCTCTACACCGCGTGATCACTGTAAGCAGGGTCCACTACTACGGGTAGTTTCCGGGGAGAGTAGCAAATACGTATGCATGGAATTTGTGCGTGGTGTCGCGTATCATTCGTTTCGTTCAGTCTCCTTCCGCACCAATACCTGATCGCTTACGGAAGTTAAACAGTGTTGTAACTTAATTTTCTGTTAATACCACTGAACGCACATATTGCAATTCATTCAAATATTGAACCTCGCTGTTAAAGTGTCTATCGCGTAAATTTGTATCATTCATTCTAATATCTATCTTCAGACAAATATGACGGCCCACCAGAGCGTGACATCTGAACATCATATTGCATCACTTGCAAATATAATACAAATGAGGAGCGTACCAAAAGCTAAAAACCAACAAAATTTATTTTGGTGAAAGCAAATTCTACCCTGATGAGATTAATGTGTGTAATCAAGCAGTCACTGGATAAAATTTAGGTCGGGATTTATTGGTAAAGCTTTGGATAAGTTTAGAATTGGTACAGCCATTGTGCGTGCAAACATTTGTGGCGGTACGTGAAATAATAGACATCGAATACTTAAAATCATCGATAGTGATAAAATCTATCATATTCCACCATCCATGGATTTTTTTGTTCTGTTTACTTCCATTTCTTGACCCATTTGATACCTACCGCTGTTATCTGGGGTTAAGTACAAGCAGCACGCTGGGGTTGGTCTTGCATCTACTACGTTTCAAATTGGTTGAGGAGTTATCGAGATAAAAATCGTTTAATCGTGATAATCGGCCTAATTTGAATGAGCATTAGGTAATCATAAAAATCCGCCTTGAGGTTATCTACTCGTAATGTTTACCAGCGATAGTACATCGCCTGTAAGTAATTAAATGCGCCTGAAGGTGTAAATAGTGAACAAACAGGTAAAATGCCTAAAACATCCATAATACTTACATATTCTTGGATGAGAATACTTTTCGAATAAGAATTTCCGGAGAATAACCTCATTGAAGGTATGAGGTATACCTTTTAATCATACTCAATTTCTTCTTTTTCCTAGGCTTCCAATATCGGGTATTTCAAATGACGTTTCATTTTTGTTAAGCACAAATTAAGAATGTCGTTTTGCGATAGACAGTTTTCTCTCTCGTCTCCATCATCTTCGCACGGTGACCTATTGCACGTGCACTCATCTGGTCATATCAGTCAATACATGTACTCCTGGGTTTCCATCGTTTTAAAACTCAAGAGAGAAGTGACAGAAATGAAAGTATCATCAAAGAAAATTTTACCACATACTTATTCTTGCTGGAAATGCTGTATTAAAGTACTCTGGTTTTTGGCAGCTAATACAGGTTCGCAGCTATTTACCCTTTACGCTAGACAATTTGCATTTTGGGGTTGAAAATGAAGAAACGTAATCATTTGGCTCTCGAGGATAGCTGATAAGTTAAAATATTCCTATTATATTTTGTTATCAGAGCCATTTTAAATTTTATAATGACTGGTAATCATCATTGTGATAAGCAATTTGTCATTAATTATTTATTACGCCGTGCGTCTGTCAATCCCTCACCATGATCGCAAGTAAGCAGCTTCAGCAAAAACTGAAGGGACGCCATTGATGATAAACGCGTACAAGTAGATTCGTGTAATTCGGAGCTGAGCATCATTATTCTATTCATTTGGTCTTCCCAGGCAAGTCACTAAGTCATATTAGTCTTTTGTAGTTCATTTCTAATGCAATTTAACTTATAAATAGCTTTTTGCGCGGTATTAAACGAAAGTTTATCAGATTATTTATTGTAATGAGACCTATTTATCCTGTATCCATATTTTTATTTTTCATGTAAAGGAAAGGTTAATATTGAAAGAAAAGAAAATCTACCTTGTGATACGTGAATAAATTTAAACAGCGGTTAAGATATTATTTTAACTTAAGTATTGCAAACAATTATTTTGAAGATGATATTGAGTAGTTGGAAACAATGACATGTAGGGACCTAGATCGAATTGGTGACTAACAAATTTCAATATTCCCTAGGTTATCGAATTTTTTCGTGAGTACAAAGTAGTGCCTTTATTGAAGAGATAGTTGAGGTTGATACTTTGTAGAATTCTAATTTGATGAAAAAAGGAAAAATCAAATAACTTCTTTTTTCCGTAATATGAAATTTTTGTCGTCGACAGTTTCGCTAGCTACTCTGTAAAATCATCTTTGCTCAAGTCATTTGATTTGGTCAAGCAAAGTTATTTGATTCTTCCTTGTTGATTATGTTGCTTTTATTTGGCGTGTCATAATTTCTCGGCTTTAATTGCGTTTTACAGAGGGAAGGCTCCAGTAGGCGGCGAGTTGAGCTTAGTTCATTTCGCGTCGCAATGCGTGCGATGAGGCGTGTTTGACGGCAGAGGACGAGCCTGAATAATCGTGTCGGAAGCCAAGTATGCACGCCATTACAGTCCTGCCCTAGGTGAGCAGTGGAATTCGCTTACGCACGTTAACGACGTCACGGAACTGAAAATCGCGGTACCACTCCCTTTAACCTGTAACAATAACAGTGGTAGTCGTGGCGCATGAGAGGACTAATTGAGCGCGTAGTGCCTGGATACCAGGCTAAATTAGGGCACAGTTACCCGTAGCTAATTAGGTGCTGGGTAGTGACATGAAAGGCGCACGGAGCGGTGATATATTCGTCGATGACTGACTTGCTTCCTGAGTGTGCTTGGACACTGTTTGATCGTAGATCGCACTAATTGGATTTTAAAATTTCGTCAATTGCTCAGCGCAAATCATCCATCCACGTCTCTCATTACTGCAAAACAAACATGGCGATAATCTCGTTCGAAGTGTTTTGATTCTGACGGCGTTGGCGTTAATTAAGGAATGTGCATGCGTAAAGTTTAGAGAAGATCAGCGACACGTTGTTTCAAGAAGATTGCGTGACGGGGAACGTTTTCGACAAAGGATGGGAGTAACTGCTGTCAGAAATAAGCCAAGTTGAAGTGGAACTGTGAGTACGGTGCATCTATAAAATGCGGTGCAAGCCGCCGCGAAGGCGTGTGGCGAGTATATATTGCGAGTTTGACTTTAATTCATACACCTAGCAGAGAACAATCTTGGCACAACCATAACGTCAAATTAGATGAAACAGATAACACGATTCCTGCGATGGTAGGTTTTAATACTCGTTCTTCGCGCGCACTGGCTACAATTACAACCGAATTGAACTCAAGAACCGCAGCAATTGTGATTGAAAAACGTATAGGTGTATTGTCATGTGTCTCCATATTATGAATACTTAAACTTGGGCTAGGGTTATGTAGTTGATGGCTAGTCCTTGCTTTCTGTGGATGCGTACTTGTGGAGAGGGCATGAAAAATACTGGTGGGGTCAATATCTAGCAGTGACCGGATCGCCCTGGTATAAATCCCGGGCGATAGTTTCGGATGGTACACATGTGATCGTGCGCTTTTTTTTTAACTGGGTGAGTTTGACTTGAATGGCTTACAGAGAGATAAGAAGTGATCTCCTACCTGAAATATGTGTATTTCACATTCTTTAACGCGTAAATCGCTAATCTTAGACCTGACAATTGTTATGTTATTACATTTTTAGTAGATTATTCCGCACTTTAAGACCAATGTAGCCAAGATAAAGGCGTCTCTGTGAGATTTTCGGTATTTTAAAAAAACGCGTGACGCTTTATTCCCATTTTTTCGGAATCAGTGAAAATGATCCTGCTCCTCGAAAGCTCCAATTATGCAAGGATTAAATCAGTCATTGTATAATTTCCGATGGTAGTGTTAGAGTTTGAATTTATCCTGAAGCAGAAGTGAACAACATAAGCAGGAGAGATGTTATTGGCATGTTGCGCCACCTCAACTGTTTCCTAACTTTGGGAAAAATGAAATATCTCACCAGTTGAAAAAAATGTTTTTCCTTGTAAAATTTAATGTGAAATTAAGAATAGCATAGGGACAAAACCGTGAGTTTCATACAAAGATAATTAATGATAGCCTTATATTGCAACTAAAATATTTCACATAATTTAATTTTAATGAACTGTGAGTAGGGTGCATCTATAAAATGCGGTGCAAGCCGCCGCGAAGGCGTGTGGCGAGTCTGTCTCCTAAACATCTCTTGCTACATACTCTCGTCACTACCGAAGGATTTATTTCTAAGGCTTTGGCTAAAACTTAGTCAATGTAATGAAAACTGAAAGTATGAGAGGAATACGACGCCATTTATGAATTTAATGATTCTAATAGATAATAATGAAGTGAGTAGAAGAAATTTATTTGTTCACTAATGATATAAAATATCTATAATAGTTGATTCCTGGTAAAAATTATTGAATTATTTTCAAGTTAAAAATTTGGCTTTAATATTGCACAAAAATTTTTCGCATTGGCGTAAATTGTTTTGTATGCACAGTCGTATAAACGATGGCATTTCATGCTCTCAAAGCTTATCTAAAACGTAATAACTTTCGGGTTGTTTACTGAGGTGTGCTAATAATTCAAATTATTTTAGCAGATTTTTTTACAAATCCATGTATCTTGCGTCAATGAACGGCAGAATTCAGCATGCCACAAGAATTTCTGTAGCCACATAGGTTATGCAGGCATTTTGCGAAATTTATTGAATTCTCAAAAGGCAAAATCTCTCTTGGGGTTGAAGTGAAACATCCTATCCGGAAAACTAACGTTTTTCATCTGGCTTTCGAAATAGTGACTGTGTCTTTTTTGAATTTCAAAGAAATGCGAAAGAAACGAAGCGAGATAAAATGTTCGACAATTGCATTAGAACTGGAAAGTAAAATATTCTATTATTTTATTAAAATTACTTCATGAAAACAATGGAACGCGAGAAAATTTATAGGCATTAACCACTGCCATTAATTGAACATTTTCTCATGCTAATAAGACCTAATTATTAATGAAATAAGGCTTTGCAGATACTTTGTAACATCCATTATTTTATTTTCCATCTAAGAATGCAATTTTGTGGACGTATAAAGCTTGAGATAAGTTCATATTTCCGGCTGCTTTCATGTTGTGTATGAATGTCCAAGCATTACTGTAGGATAGATTAACTCGTACAGAATAATGGGAGACCACAAGTACCTGTTGAAATTGGTTTTATTTAAGAAGCCAAAACGTTCAATTATTACTTATTTTTACACCTAGAACGCCTGCTCTCTCTTTGTATTCGCTGAAAACATTCGAGCAGTAATTTAATTCCTTATGCCTTCTAAATCATGCCGATGAGTAATGAGTTGCATCCAAATAAGCCCTAAAATCGCGCACTCAATGCGGCATTCGGGGAAAGTAGAAATTGCGAAGAAGGGGCTAAACGCAGGTATTTTACCTGACCTGTTCAGGAGAGGCTCGGGTCACGAGGGAGGGGGTTTGCCGGGGGGCCTCCCGCAGCATACTAATTCATTCAGGGGTGGGAGAAAGATGGGTGGAGGGGGAAGAGGGTGCGAGAGAGAGGTAAAGGATGAAGAAAGATAATTGGGGGCTCGGGAAGAAACGGGTTGAGCACCCAATGCTCGCACATTCTTAAGTTCAAGACCTAAGTTTCTCACGAACAGGTTGGCTATTTACAGCCCCGCGGGCCGAGGCTTAAATCGAGGCTTTTCTTACGGCAACGGCGGATAGGAGCGGAAAGGCTGTTTCCCCCATACTTTACTGCATGAACCAACCATTTCGTCCTCCCGTTAGAGTTCTGGTGACTTACGGCCGTTGAAGCACGTATTCGTGATCCTGTGTACGCGCAAATGAGTCCCTTTGGTGCAACATTAAACTGTTATTACAACTTCCACCCGCATTTTCTCTCTCTCTTTATTCTATTGACACCAGAAAAAATTCTAAGCGTTAGAAGGTAATGCTATGTCGGTATTTATATATTGTTCTTGTGTCTGCATCGTCGTTTTGTTTTTTATAACTCTCGCAGTGTTGGATATATATTTTATTTATTGCACTGTGGAGCGTATTTACTCGGTCACTAGCTGCGGCGGCTTACGTGCCATTCTGTAGATGTAATTTAATGCCTTTTCTCGTCTAGAGATGGGTTTCTAATTCCACCATTGGGTGATTTTATGGTGTAATTTTGGTCCCTATTGTGTGTTACATGGGTACAAGTGTAATGGTAGATCATACATCTGGCAGTGAAAACAATGAAAAGTGCACCCATTTATGCATCTGTTAAGATCTTTGGCTATTCCCCTATGCCGCGCTACCATCACCCGATCCCTCCTTCCCAAATTTCACTCCTAATCCAGTTGTCTCTGTGTTGCTGCATAGTAATAAAACATGCAGCAATTCCAATCACTACAAAACTAATTAATAGCAAAACATATTTATTATTCAAGGAGAAATACAAGTTCAATGAGTAGAGATAATAATCCGAAATAAATTTCAAAATAATGGAATATGTAATTCCTTAACCAGAAAGTTATATTTGCGCGAAATAATTTTCCGGGAATCAAAACTCAGAAGAAAAGTAAAACAACGAGGAGTTTATTTCGATGGAAAGTCTACTTACTTCATACCCTAGCAAAAAGAAATTACATTTATATGCTTATGAAAGAGTTCATAACTTGCATATCCTCAGTGTGCTAAGCTGAGTATGTGTGGTGAGCAGGTGACCGAATTAAATTCTCCATTCCTCGCCAGAGAAGCGAAAAAGTATGAATTCAAACAATGATGTAGAGCGTAGATAGCTCTACGTGGAACGAATAATTCGACTTTGTTAAGGAAACGTTTGAGTACTCATTGAGGACCTACTTGTCGTTGTTTAAGTGGTGAAGCTTTTTTTATGGGAGACCAAAATTACATTATAAAATTCACCATCATGCCTAAATTTACGATGAATGAATTTCAGTAGCTACATTTCAGCAACGAAATTGAGTTTGCTATGTTGATCGTCTGTATATCTTTTTCCATACATGATACAAGCAAAATTTATATGAAAGGGTGTTCTTCTAAAAATAAGAGTAATCATTGCGGACCTTTGTTAGACACTGTCTTCAAGGAGTCAAGTCAAGGAGCTGATCACTCTAATAATGTGGCTACCCCATCCGCTGTAAAGTTCTGAGAGTGTACGCTCTAATAGTTGTAGTTCCGCCATAAAATTGATTGACGGAGAAAATAGATTTTCTCCTTAGATATGACATGGAAACACAAACGCAATCGACATGAATTAAAGATTGTTGAGGAAAAAAATGTGGAATCGGTTAGTTTAATTTTATCAGCCACGCCCTAGGCTCATTACGAAAAACCAAGGGCATCCTTATTCGGTTTAGTAGCTAATAATAATTTATTTTTAGCGTGTACCTCTTTATTAGGCTGAAATGATGAGTTTACTAATGAAAAACTCCGTTCTTCCATTCATTTCGCTTCGTTCACACAGGTATGATAGAGTGCAAGCTTGATATGGTCTGCGATAAAGACGGATTCGATTTTTCTATTGAATTATTCATGTTACACATGAATTATTCACGTTAAAGCATGTGATTTTACAAGTTTCTGGTTCTTTGGCCGATAGGTGATTCCGCGATATTTAATTAGTATAGTTACGCTGCTAAGTTTATCACGACATTTTTTCACTAGTCTACCTCATCTCGAAGCTAGGTTTAATTCAGGATTCAAACGTATTTTGTAAGGATTCCATGCCTTGATTTTGCATCCTAAGCGAAGACTATCAAAATAAAATCGCCCTTTTAACTTATTATCACGTTTTTTCTGCTCTACCATTTAAAATCCTTATTTCCTTTTAACTCATCCACTTGATTACCATAGATATTTACCTACAAAAAAGTTCTCGAGAGAGGATCATGCCCTCTGCCCATGGTCTATATGTGTTCTGTCTTATGATCTATATAATTATGTATATAATTGATTCCGCAGATAGTGTTTAGGTTTGGTTCTTAATTGTTGGTGTTTCCCGCCTGACTCCAAATCGGCCGAATCGAATGCTGCGAACCGGACCGCAGTTTCGCCTCGGGGCTTCGCCACGACTATAATAGCATCCCCGCGATCGTCGTCTTCGGGGAATCGTTCCGTGGCGGTGTTTGGGCGGAGAAGGGTGTTTAAAGGAATCCTCCGAGGAGACAGCGCTGTGGCACCACTGGACCGCCTTCGGGTGCACGCTAATTGGCTAGGGAAGAGGGAGATTGGAGGGGCGCAAAGGGGGGTTAAGAGGAGGGCGACCCACGGGCCGGAGCAAATGCAGAGGCGCGCGGAAGGAAAGAGGGGTACAAGGGATACGGGAATGGGTCTTCCTGGCTAGGCCTTTTCCTCCAGATGCGTTTCGGCCTTCTCTCCCCAGTAAAGCAATCCACTGCTTCGCAACTGGCTAATTGGGTCGACTGGTTCCGAAATTCAAGGTTGCAGAGCTTTCCAATCCCACACGGAACGCGGACGTTGGGAGAGTCGGGAGTGGAGACATTGGAATATATACCCGACCTTTTATGGCAGAGGCTGAAAAAACTTATTCCTTTGTTTCTCAGTTTTACACACGCATCTCGAGGAGCAATCTCGCATGTCTGCAAACTTCGTATACACTCTAACTTGGGCGTGATTTTTTAATTGACTGATTGGTCCCCAACCTCTCGTGTACAATCTAAAATACAAGATAATTTAGTCAATTGACATCCAAATTGGCTTTTAACTTTATCTAACGATGATATTTTGGAAATAATTTGGGGAATCAATTTTTGATTTTAGGTTAACATTACTTCAGTATTATGCCAAGTAATCAAGTACTACAGCATTAGAAAGATAAATTTGAGAATTGAAGTGGCCTTTCTTCATGGAAAATACGTTCAATGTGGGAAAACGATGTTCTGTAAGCTTTATTCAATATCCTTAACGTCCTTCGTAACTACCATTTAATTAGTGCACCCAATGCCACACACTGTGTCTCATATAGATAATCTCAGATCTAGAAAGGTAAAAGATAAGCACAGTTAAATAATTTCATGTCAAAACATTTGTCCTCCTAGTTATTAAAAACTCAAAATGTTATGCATTGCGGAACGAAATGCGACAAGGTGAAAATGTGACGCCTTTCTACTTAACCAATTTGAGGATGCCTAAGGCTCGGTGGGAGATAAGCTGAAACGGTTCAGCAATTACGCTAATTTAGAGCGTATGCTGTTCCTTTGTATGAAGGCCTTTATCATGAGTGCGATGGGGAGACACTCAGTTGACAATATTTTTTTTGTACGAATGAATGGAGTAGAATTTATTTAAGGGAGCAAAACAAAAATAATCTTATGCCGTTTGATTGAGACCATAACAAACATAAACAAGTGGGAAAAAATTCCATTACTGCGTCTTAAAAATATGCTATGAGTATCTAGAATTTAAATATTTACTACTATTTTAACATCAAAAATCGTGGTGGAATTAATAAAATTAAAGTTTCTAAAAAATCATCTTAAATATTTAATCCATATATTTGGGCCCAATAAAGAAATTCAAAGCTATAATAAATTCAAACTAAGTTGATAATATAAGATCAGCTCATTTCCGTCTTGGGTACATAAAGTTTGATTGCTGTAAGGTTATTGCTCATAACTTGGAAAAGTTTTCATTTTAATAGTATCACATATGGATTCTTTCCACCACGTCAGGCCTGTATCTGGGGTAATCAATGAGACGCTATATTTTCCAAATTTACACGTATTTCCGGTGTATTAAAATAGTTGATCCGTCATAGACACATCAGCCCAACTGCTTTCATTGATTGAAAATTACGTTTTAGATTTCGTAGTTATGCATGGAGGTACTACGCAAGCTGTTTAACGTGAATTTGTCTACAGTATTATGTTGACATTAGTGTTGTTAAAGAGAGGTTATTCCATACTTATCATTTTTCCGAATAAAATTCCCAAAATGCCATCAAGGGTATTAGGATCTGGATATGTATGAAATTGAATTCAAGATTAAGCATATGCTGAATACGAATTCCGGTACCGAGTTCTCTTTATCAATCATTAGAATTCCAATGAGGTACCTCATAAACTATATTTATGTCACAAACTATCAGTTCCAATCAATATCTCTCTCTTTTAAATAGAATGTTCAATATTTTAGATGAAAAGGTAAAGGCCAATATATTGCATTCAGTATTTTAAATATGGATTTAAACTTAAAAGTAGTCAATGCATTTTTAAGAGCCCAGAATTTAATTAGGTATTTTATCACAAAAATATCATTTATAGAATATCATTAGATAATAATGTTTACATCAAATGTAGTTAGCACTAATTCATCTTATATTGTAATCACACCTTTGCTTTTTGGAAGCCACGTGACACATTTTTCATTACGGAAAAAATATTTAACGAAAATGGACCGCATAATGAACTCGTTTAAATCTTTGGTTGAGTGGTTTTGAAAAATATTGGATGCCCGAAATGGCACAAAAGACAAAGATTTTGAAATGTAATACATTAACATGCTGATCGGAATGGCCGAGAATTTCTTGTTGAAAATATGTGTAAATCCGGAGCCTAAATATGACTAAGAATAAATGAATTATGAATATGACTGAAGAAGAGCTTAAGGTGGTACATTAGCATGTGATGTGGGACCTTGTTCCTTGGAAAAATTCATAACTCATATATAATACTTGGAAAAGAGGCATTAGCCTTTTATAGCTGTAAGAAATATTTCATATTGACGCTCTGTGGCTTATTTGCGTTTTAAAACGGACTGCGTCTCATTCAGCTGGGTTGTTTGGAGCGCACTTGTATTCATCTTTCCGCTCGCAATGCTTTACAAAGGGACACCATTTGTGAAATACTAGTAGTTTCTCGCCCAGAAAAGTATGCAGAGTATCTGTTATATCTTTAGGCGACTAATCTTTGTCATATGCCACCGTTGGCTATATTTTTATCGTCACTTTAGATTTTCCATCCATGGAGACTGCATTCTCAATATCTTCTCTAAAAGATTCTTTTATGCTCTCTGTATGCTGTGAGCGACGCATGTGGACTCAGCGTTGTAATACAGTCGTTCTAGCATTAACTTTTGTCATTCTTCCTGCATTTCTTCCCTCCGGCACCGCCCTCCATTTCTCCAGCACATAAACCCCCTCCCCCCTCCTCCCTCCCTCTCTCCCTCTCGTCCTTTTATCTCTTTGTGTGCCTCCATGAGCGCATGAGTGCTTCATGGGCGCGTATTTCAGCCGGAACATAAGCGAAATATTTGTGTGGGCACGCGCGAATGTGTGTGTGCGATTGGAGAGTTTCACGGGGGAGCGATAAGATAGAGGAAGAAGCTCCTTCCTCCCCCTCTTACTCTCTCCCTCTCTGTGTCTCCCCCAACCCCCTGATCCGCTCGGCACCCGGCGTGCATCGTTAAGACCACTTCCTTCCAAATAACACAACCCCCTTTCTTTGCCACCCTCTTTCCATCTCTCCCGTCCCTTAGCTGGAGTGGTGGAGAGGCCCTTTCCCATGCCTATCCAGCTCCTCGTTGTCGACTCGTCTTTCCGTCTCCATCTACTCGTCCTCTCCTATTTTCCGTCGTCCTCCCCTGCCTCTCCCTCTTCCCCTCTATTTCCAAGATTCTCAATTTTCACCCCATTTCTCACTGGGTTCACTTCTCTCATTTTAACCCTCTTCCGTTTTCTCCTCTGATTCACTCTTCTTATGTGCAAAAAGGAAATATATATACATATATTTTTATGCATATATATATATATATATATATATATATACATATAACTTTTGGACGGCTCAATAGAACACAGAATAAAACAGATAACACGTAAAAGGACACTCACACTGTAGATTATTTGAGCTGTCGGCCTACTCCGAGGCCTTCTTCAGGTCAGACTAAGAGGTTTTGAGGGAAGAGTGCCTGGGAAGGGGAGAGGGGGCGGAAGGTTTAGGGACTGTTGGGAAGGAAATTAAAGATGGCGGTTAAGGGTGGGAATTTTAAAGGATCGGAAATATAGGATGTATGCGGATTCGCGAGTTCCCACCTCTATGTTGGTGGCTGAATCGGGTAGGGATTCTAGAACTGTTAGGGAAAAGCATTCGTCGAATGATAGGTTGTGTGAACTTGCGTATAAAGGGTTAGGAAGAGAAGATAGTGAAGCAGAATTACAGGAGTAGCGGCGATTGTTCATTCGAATGGATAAGGGGGTAATGCATTCGCCTTTGTAGAATGAAGTGCATTGTTTGCATGACAAATATATATATATATATATATATATATATATATATATATATATATATATATATATATATATATATATATATACATGCATATAAAAAAGATAGGAACAAAAGAATCGCGAGACTTGGTTTCAAAATCCCCCACAGAGCTCAGTGTAAATTAAGTTTCCTGGATAGCTCAAATGGTAAGAGCATAAACCCAGAAAGTAGAAAGGTCCGGTGGTCAAGTCCCGGCCAAGGAAATATTTTTACACTTATGATCTGCTCGACTTCGCCTTTTCCACGTCTCCTGTGTTCGTCCTTTATGTGTGTTCCTATCCCATTTCCTTATATTAATTTCAATGTGAATGAATATTTTTTCGCCATATGGCGGGTTTTCGTGTTTGAGTTTGTATATACATATATATAAAACCATAAAGAGAGTAATCCACACAAAGGTCGGTTTGGTAGGTGATGGTGGAATTCACTTCTCGGAGACGGCGTGTGAAATTCACAAATGAGGGTAGGGGAGTCAGTTTCTTTCCCTGTGCCGGTTATGGTTTCACGGGAAAATCTGGTGCACGTGGCATACTTCGGAAAAATGGCATATTTCGGTGGAGCTGCTGGTGCACAGAGAGGTTTGCCCAAGAATCGAACGCGGGCCCTCCCACCAATGGTCAAACGTCCTGGACTGCTACGACCATATTATATATATATATATATATATATATATATATATATATATATATATATATATATATATATATATATATATATATATATATATATATATAATAAGGTAATCTACCGTTTGAGGTAGGTTTTTGGATGGACACAACTATTAAAATAAACATTTTGTGACTCCCCACCTAGCAAACTAATCTATATCAGGTCCTCTTCATCTCTGTGTACTTCTTTCCTCCCTTCATCCCGTCCAACATCCCTATCCTGTTCCTGCCCTTACCTCGCTTTCCCAACATTCTCCCCTCTATTACCCTCTTCAACATTCCACTACCGCTCAATACGCCTTTCATCCATTTTTCCTGCCTTCATAGGATTTCTCTCAACCAAGACCCCTCCTCACCCACCATCTCCAGCACTTCCTCATTTGTTTTCTTATCGGTCCATTTCACCTTCTCCATTCTTCTCCACACCCACATTTCAAAAGCCTCCAATCTACGCCTATCCTCCTGCTTCAGTGACCACGTTTCCGCGCCGTACACTCCATATCAGAGTTTTTACGAGTCTTGTCTTAACATCCCTACTCAACGTCCCCGTCATCAACTCCCTCCTCCTTGAGAAAGCCTTCCTGTCTAGCGCAATTCTTCTCCTTACGTCCCTACCACTTTGACCGTATTGGTCCAAAATACTTCCGAGATATGTAAACTGTTCTACCTGCTCAATTTTTCCCCGCCTATTTTAATATTTAGCTTAGCCTTTTTTTCTGGAAAATCGCATTACCTTTGTTTTATTAATATTGATTCTCACCCCATATTTATCGCACTGAACCTCCAATTCACTCAACAATGCTTGCAACCCCTTGGCTGACTGAGCAACTAATGCTTGGTCAAAAGCAAACCTAACCGATTGTACGAATTCCCCTCCGACTTTCATTCCTACCTCCAATTCTTCCCATGCCTCTGGTTCAACTATTATCTTACCCCATTTATCTTTAACTGTTAGCACAGATCTTGCCTTTTTACTTCCCGAAAATAACTTAACCTTGCTGTATAGAGCACCAATTTCAAACTTCTTCTGTAAACTTTCCATATCCTCGCATTGCGTTTTCCACCCCTACACATACATTCCCATTTTTCTTCGATAGTACTCCGCTCTTTACCGTCATCCATCATTTTCTTTACAGCCTGCTGATACTCCTTCCTCGTTAATCCATTTATCGCTTCTAAATTCCATTTCCTAACTCGCCGCCCTTGCCTTATCTTCTTGAAACGAACATTACATTTCATAACAACTAAATTGTGGTCAGAGTCCGCATCCGCTCCTGGGAAACTGTGCGAATTTATCACACTGTTCCTAAACCTGTGCCTAACCATAATATAATCTAACTGATACCTTTCTGAGTCACCTGGCATTTTCCATGTATACCTACGCCTTTTGTGGTGTCTAAACCATGTGTTAGTGATGACTAACCCCTGTCTCCTGCAGAATTCAATTGCTTTCTCCCCGCGTTCATTCCTCGTGCCTAACCCATAGTCCCCCACCTCACCACCATCTCTTCCTTCGCCTACCGTCGCATTCCAATCCCCCATCACTATCAAATGTTTCCCTGCAGGAACACTCGCGATGATATCCTCTAACTCATCATACATCCTATCGACTTCTTCCTCCTTGTGGTTGCTCGGTGGCATGTATACCTGAATAATGACCAAGTTCGTCGGCTCTGCTTTAATCTCTACGAGTAAAATTCTATCTGTCGCTTGCTCTATGTTGACTACGCTTCTTCCTACCCCTTTATTTAAAATTACGGCAACCCCTCGTTGGCTCTCGTCCCCGCCGCTGTATATCACTCTATAATGATTATCATTACGTTTGAAAAAACTGATGCCTGGCTCACTGGCCATCCAAATCTTGCCCAACACCTGGCTGGGAGCCATACATACATATATATATATATATATATATATATATATATATATATATATGTATGTATGTATGAATATGAAAAAAAATATTTATACGTTTTCTTGGCTCAAATAGATGCTAAGTGAAAGGTGTCCCCAAAAATTTAAATTATATTCATTTCTGGTGCTGTTACCGTTCCTTTTATTCGTCTGTTCATACTATCTCAAGGCTGTCTTTAGTTCTAACTTGCATAATTACATGGGTTGCCAATTTTATATGAATATATAGCATCACTTCGAGCATTTACCTTACAGTTTCACGTTGTATCTCCCTTCTCTATGTTTTCATACATATTAATATTCAAATGCTCCAAATAACAAAATAATTGCATACTTTGATGTCAGTAGAAGGACCGATGAGGATATTCTTGATTTATTATGAGTAATTGGACGCTGTTCCATTTTCCGTCTTCCTAGTCTCCGTGCGAGATTCAAAAAGATAGAGAATAGGTAAAAATGCTCTTCTAATTCTGTGTTATCTATTTTGTATTTCGTATATTCTGAACTGCTTATGGTAAACGCGTAATTTATCAATATTGGATATCCTTTCAAAGAAAGCAATAAATTTAAATTTATTTAGTGATTAATGCTCTTATTAGGTTTATATATTTTTCATTGTATCGCTACCAAATCAAAGTTTCTTATTTTTGCAAAGTGTTTCTTCTTGAATGTATTAATACACATTAACATAAATACGTTGATTCTCTTCGTTTCTAGCTTTGGTTTCGTTGCTTGTAATGGTAACATTTGTGCTAACGGCACCTTCCTTCCTCACTCCCCCACCCGATAATCGATAAGAATAGACATCCATGCTTTCTCCGTTTCCCACAATTGATACTCTTCCCTGTCGTGTCTGTTTCCCCGCTCTTGGGGTGTCCCTGCCCCCTTGAAAGAGCTGCTTCCTCTTCACCCATCGCTTTAGTTCGTATCTCACGCCGTCTTCCATTTATTTCCTCCTTCTCCTCCCTCTCTTTTCACGTCCCTCTTCTCTGCGCCGAATCCATTCGTTGAAGTCTGTAAGCCTTAACCTAAAGCGTGTCGTCCACACACCTAATTTTCGATGCATTTTATAGGATTATGTTTACAAATCCCTCTGTATGAATCAGAGAGGGACTATGTCTCTTTTAGTATGTTTTACGTTCTACAAACTCATAGTTGTTTGTTACCTTTCTTCAATCCCTCTGTGAGAAGCAGAAATTACAGAGCCCTGAGGGTATAGGGGAAGAGAGAAAAAAATTACGCTCTCCGGAACATTTCCCGTACATTTTTTCCAATTAGTTTTTTTGGAATGTAAAAAGTTCAGATATGGTTGTTTTGGGGGACATGCGAGCTAGAAGACATATTGAGGCGTCAATTCGAAATGTATCGCCACAATCCATGGAATTTCTCTTTTATCGGTTGGTTCGAGTCGCGTCTATGAACAGTTTCTCACACTTTAAATGTAGATTTAAATTGTATTTTATAATTATCACGAGGGAATGGGATCGCCGGGGTCCTCTAGCTGAATACTAATTCATTCAGGGGTGAGAGGAAGAGGGTAAAGGGTGAAAATCGTCATACTATATTTCGATATGATATCTTTTGATCCTCCCACTTCAGATTACCATTGCTCCGTAATCGTTCTCACATTTCCTCTCCTTTATTGTTTTTACTAAACTCATTCTGTTCCTTTGACCTGCTTTCGTGTGAACCTTTTCGTTTAAATCCTTTTCCACTTTATTTCCACTCATTGAGTACTTTTATTTAATCTCTAATGCAAGATCAAATACGTGTTTGTACCTATATGCAAGCATCCGTCTACCTTTGGGAAACCATAATGGTTTTTCTGAAAGGGAACCACTCTCGTGTAGGCTAATTCCTTTCGCTCCCTCATTATAGTTCTCTGTGCAAAGTGATCCGTTCTAGCTTTTAAACGGTACTTTCTTCCCGCTCACCATAATATTTGCTGTTTTCCTTATTTTCTCGTCCATTCCTTTGTATTGCCGTTATTATACCCTTCTTTGAATATTTTTACATACCATTTTCGAATTTTTCTCTCGACCTCCAATCAAATAGTTTATTTTTACTTAATCTGACATGACTCCCTCCACTTAATACTACCACTCTCTATTTTCAACTTTCTTCTATTCAATCAGAGTAGGAACCAGGTTGTGCCTATAATATTTTCCAAAAATATAAGCAGCAGCAATTACGATGCGTATAATTACCGCTGTTGGCAACATGGAAAGGAGATGCTCCCACAGCATATTTTTTAATAGCGATTTCAAGCTCCAAAGTAGTCATTACTATAAGCTTACCGCATACTAACCTTCTGTTTGGTTACTGAAAGATGGTGAAAACCTCCGGAAAGCTTATATTCAAGAGTTCTCGGCGCGATAGGTGATGCGGCGCTTAAGGTGATGTGGATTCGAGGGTGTTTAGGGAACCCGGAATGGATAGGTCATAGCGAGTGTTAGAGGAAAGGAAAGGTGAGGGAGAAGGCGGAAAAGTTATTCTAGCGTCATATGAGTGGGGAAGGGCTTTGAGCACTGAGCGTTTGGGTACGTGGGTAACTTAACCTCTCAGTGTGGAACGGGCTGCAATGCATTTCCCTCGATCAAAGGAAATTTCTCCATCGACCCTTGAGTGAGTTTTTTTTTAATAGTCTTAGATTGAGATAAGTCCAAACATTTTTTTGCACGCGATAGGTACGTCTTTATTTGTTAAATTTTAACTTCTAACTTTTAAGTATAGAACAATGCCCTTCAGGTATGTGTCATTTGAGTAATAGGGTGCCCAGTTAGTCGGTATTCGGTGGATACGGCAGATGTCTGAGGTCAATGCGTCAATGAGAATGGGTGGCCCTTGTGTGGTTAAGAATTCATTTTGGAACTAAGGGGAGACATCACCACTTACAGAAGTATACGTCTAACCAAGGGCGCCAAGGGGTCCTAAGTTTGATGACCCGTCCCCGGGTGGAGCGCCATCTTGAATCGTTCAAATATACGATAAACAGCAATGCGTTAAAATTCCGGGATCCTTACCCGTCGAAGATCAATTGTGGACTTTTCGTAAATTATTGAAAGATTTGTTCTTTAATTGGCAAAGTGTTCGTTTGAACATAGGCAAGTTTGGCATATTCTGATCAGACATTTAATTTAAATTATTTAAATATCCTTTCTCTGCTGATTCGTCTTAGTAGGTCGATTAAAGGGTTATTATTGGCAGTAGTAGCTTTGATTGACCCAGGACAGGCTAATGTACTCCCATTGCCTAAATAACCTAACACGAAACATCCTTAAATAATCATACAATACATGTATTATCGTAACTAGTTTAGCTGTGCATGTTTCTTACCTTTAATAATTCCATCCAAAGTACCAATTGTTATCCTCCCCGTACCTTATATTTATTTCCAGAATTCTTCCCGCTATTTTCTTCTTCGCTATCCCTCCACCTCTCAGAATTTCCTACATTCATCTGCAATACCTTATTCCATATCAAAACCTCCAATCTACGGTTATTCTAATGCCTAAAAGACAGTTTTTCAAACATTTGACATTATCCTCTATATTTAAGTTCAAAATAAAAGAAGTGGAGAATACAATGTAATTGACAATTTATTATATATATATATATATATATATATATATATATAACTAAGACAACAAACACCACACACATAGAAACATAAAAGAAGGACACTTACATTGGATATTTACGTTTCGACGGCACGGCCGTCGTCATCAGAAATATAAATATATATATATATATATATATATATATATATATATATATATATATATATATATATATATATATACACAAACACTAACACAAAAAACACCACACACATAGAAACATAAAAGAAGGACACTTACATTGGATATTTACGTTTCGACGGCACGGCCGTCGTCATCAGATTCTGATGCCGTGCCGTCGAAACGTAAATATCCAATGTAAGTGTCCTTCTTTTATGTTTCTCTGTGTGTGGTGTTTTTTGTGTTAGTGTTTGTGTGTTTGTGCGTCGCCGGAGAGCGTCTTTTCCAAGTGTATATATATATATATATATATATATATATATATATATATATATATATATATATATATATATATATATAGAGTCTGACCTGAAGAAGGCCTCGGAGTAGGCCGAAAGCTCAAATAATCTTCAATAGGAGTGGTCTTTTACCTGTTTGAGTGTGCTTTATTCTGTGTTCTATTGTGCGCTCGCATAGAAATACGTGGTAGAAAGGAAAGAACAGGAGAAAAAGAAGACGTAGGCGGAGGAAAGAACCTCTGATGTTAGATAACTTGAAGGGGGGCAGAAAAGAGATCTCACTTGGAGAAGGCATTATCAATAGCAGCAAGTGATGAAGGCCCTTAGACACATTTTAAATATGGGTCGTGGTATTTTAGCAATAATGATGTTTTGGGAGGTTGGTGATACCGTCACGACGAAGGAGGTGAGGAACAATAACTTGCAGGAATACTTTCAGAAATTCAGAGAAGGGGTGGATGGGGGTAGGAGTGAAAGCTCGGACGTTTCGCAAAGTATCACGTGAGAGACGCGGGAGGCTCGAGGTGGAGGCATCTCGTTCCCGGGATCGCACGGGCGAGCGCGTGGAGGGCGAGGAGGTTGGTTGGATCGTTGTCGGGGGGGAGGGGTAACTCGCGGGTGGGAGAGGGGAGGAGGACGCACCCTCAGCGAACCGTGCAGTCGCAAAACGAGTGAGGGGGGAGGATGGAGGTAGTGGGAAAATGGAAGGGAAGGGAGTTTTTTTGGGACCAGCAGGGTGGGTGTGGAAGAGACTGGTTTTCGATCCGATCAGATGCTCCGAGGAGATGGAAGGGGACTTTTCGGTTTTTCCCGAGCCCTGAGGCGTGCTATTCCACGGTGTCGCTTTCGGCACATCTTTCCGACTTATACCAACTGCACTCTCTCTCTCTTTCTCTCCACCCCTGCCTCCCGCACATATTCTCCGTCCCTCAATCCTCCTGTTCCCCTTTTTCATGTCCCTTCCCTCCTCCTGTCTCCTTCCGACGGGATCGTCCTCTTCCTCTTATCTCTTTCTCCCCATCTCTTTCCTTCTCCAACCCCCGTCTTCCACTCGATTCCTAATCCCGTCCCCGGGGCAAATGGGGGTGCAGGGACTCAGTTGCAGGCGTGAGGGGGCGGAAGGAATCGAGGGGATCGGGTTAGGAGGCCGAGGGGATGCGGAGGCGTGCGGAAGGATGGCTGAGATAAGATGAGAGATACGAATCACTCTCGCCGTTAGGTTCATAGTGCGTGGATGGGATGATAAAAATGGAATTGGTGGGGGAACGCAGTTGAGAAGGAGATAATATTCGAGATATTAGATTAAGAATAGTAGGTAATATATCGTTGAGAAGATTGATAGGGATAGTGCAATTTCCAAAGGCATTTCCACGATTATGTACAGTGAGAAGGCAGTAAGAAGTTACCAGAAGTTAAGGGGTTCTTGAAATGTAAAACTGGTGGTTGAATCTCTACAAAAATACTACGTCGGTGAGCAGTATACTGAAATGGGGTGGAGAGAGTGAGAGTGGAAGTAAATCCTGGGCGGATTCCTATTATGATACTGCTCATTTCCAACTGCATTATAATCCGTTGTTTTATGTTACCATTGCCGTAGGCTTATACTGCAGGTATGAAGTTAATTCGTAGCAGGGAAAATTATATCAAATTGTGGCTGAATAGGGGATTTACAAAAGTAAACGGGGCAACTTTTGTGAGATAATATAATATTTTAAATTGAATAAAAATGTATGAACTAGTCACTTTTAATGAGGATATCATTTGTCCAAATTCAATGTAAACGCCCACATTCTAAATCACTGTGTCGCACTCTGTAACTGGAGTCCGTTAAAAACGTAATTGAGTCAATACAATATAGTCATTGAGGTAGGGAATGGCCATTAAATATCATCACCAGTAGCCTGAAATGGTAGATTAAGAGAACTGGTGTTCGTATCCTTTGTCATATACCACGGTTTTATTTTCATAGATAATCGCCTTCTTTAATCAAAACCACTTTCTCGGGACAGTTTTTCTGTTCCTTATTGTTATTTTCATCGATCATTTTATCTTTATATTTTATTTCTTATTTCATTCCTGTTCTTCTGAAAGTGATTATTCGTACTATTGATATGGGTCTAAAATGGTATTGGAATCAGTACTTATCAATGTTGAATCCTTCAAGAGATAATTCAGAGGTTAATTATTTACTTATTTCAAATTATGGATAAAATAACTTATCGGATATTTATCCTTGAACTGAAAATGTGATCACAAATAGATGTTTATTACAATATGTGAATTCCGTAAGGAATTACTTAAAAAGTCGTTTTTATTTGCATGACATTACATTTATTTTTCTACAGAAACCACGATAAATTGGCTCTCAATTAGGGTTTTTTTAGTTGAAATATTTCTTAATAATTTAACTAACAGCCAAATAAATGATTTTTAACTTCCATTTTAAAATGATGTTATCTATTTCTCAATGGGGAATTATTCTTCTTTCCTCCAATCTTTCATGCGTTCCCAGCTTCTTCTTTGTCTCCTTCGAGGATCTCGGGAAATGCGGTAGGAGTTGGTGCCGAGAGACAAAAAGGCGCTCCTTGAAAGCAAAGAAAAGGAAATAAACCCGAAGGAATCGCTTCAAAGTTGCGGGACGGAATTTGCAATGGCGGAGGCAAAAAAGCTGGAGTGCAAAGGTGAAACTCGGTGAGATGGATAGGGAATCTGAGAAGTCTTCACATTTAAAAAATTTGGTTTAGCTCGAATAATGGCGCATGATCACAATAAATCTATGACGCAGCACGTTACGCCAGCGCACCTGTGAGCTCCTAAATGCCTTAAAGGAATATCAAAGGGACATTGTTCTTATACAATGAAAATATTTTTCTTTCAAATTCCCAAAAGTTGGATCGTTCCTTAAGAGGAATAAAGCGATGTACTGCAGTGAGGTGAGTCGCACTTCTTCAATTCTTTAACTCCATTTTTTGAGCCAATTTTTGTGAAATTGGTTTTCACAGATTTCCTTTTGGAAATAATAGGTTCTCGGGCTGGCGTAATGAACCCTGAAGAGACAGGGTGGTAATATAATAATTCGCGAGCACATCAAAGTGTTCATCGGAACAGTCCCTCAACGAAGAACATATTTTGACTTCCCCGTCTACGTCAACTTTCAGAGTGTTTCACTCACTCTCACATGCCCTTCCACTCCTTCTGAGGATGTTTTTGGGGTCCTCGCAGTGTTATTGCATTCTCAGGCACGCTGACAGTTAGCCTCGAGGCAGCTCGCGTGTTCTAGCCTTTAAATTTACCCTCGACTCTTTTCAACATTCCTCTTTCCCCTTTGCTTCTGTCTCTCATTTTTTCTCTCTTGGGTCTTCCTCCGGTTTCCACATTCTATTCCAGTTTTATTTTATACTTTCAACAGAAGTTTGCTCACATCTTTCATTTATTTATGCTTCCTTTGCCGCGAGCATTCGAGTGCTTCAAGTTCCTCTCGACGTTCCGTTTGCCTAAGAGGATGTTTTTTTTCGCAAGGCTTTCTGCGACACGGTCCTCGATTGAGTCTTCCGTTTCCTCTCTCTCCTTCCTTCCTTTAGTATCACCCCTTGTTTTGAGTGTAATCACGTATTTGATCAACCCATTTTGATTCTCAGTATTCACTCATGCAAATCCCATGGAAAACGAATGTTAGTTGTTCCCTGAGCGGTGGTAAGGCGGTGAAACTGGATGGCTGGCCGAAACGACCTGGCGGGCGAAACAGGTGTTAATACCTCTTTTTCGTGACTTTTTCGAGCCTGCTGACTACCTCAAATATACAATGTGGCTCCTATGCTATTGATGGCTTGAAGCTAAGTGGTTTAAATAAAACAGAAAGTCATTCGGTTCCAATGCATGATGCAAGTTTGCTAACCACGAGGTGCACGGCTCTCGCTTCGTCATGAAATATGGACACGAGGCTTCGTCGCCACTTGGTCCGTTACATAGGTATTAATAAATCCGCTGGAAACAAAGGATAAAAAAATTATGTGAATGAGCGGGAAATCGTGTAGCAGAATTGTATGCTAGTTTGCTGAATATGCCGGAACTTTTTTTTTTAATGTCACAGAGATTGAAAATTTGAATACTGTGCCCACGTTAAATATTTACCGAGGAATTCCACTGGGCTTGCCTTATACATATTGCAGAGTCGATAAATTGTCGAAGTTTGTACGATGTTTTCCTTTACGCATGCCACTCTCTAATGAGGGGCAATCAGTGAACATGACTCTGCCCACTAATTGCTCCCTATTAGAGGATAATAATATTGTATTCCTGCAAAAGAGCTTTTAAGTGAACCCTATTTTTTGTTAAATCACACTCAAAATTACAGTTAAGATTTAGGTCTAAACTCCTAAATCCTTTTCGTACGCTTATAGTGATAACCTTGAATAACCTAGCCACGCTACACCATACTCTATGATTTCATTAGTCAGATGTCAGCTTTGCTCGCAAGAAATACGTCAGTTCTCAACTTCCATCAAGGATTTGAGAAGGCAAGACTTTTTGCGTCATTTAGAAATGTTCATTGCAGTAATAATATGTACGAGAGCTATTTAAAGTGGTATTCCCACTTGGAGAATACGAGTAACTAAGAGAAATCATATGTTCCGGGAGTAACATGACGAAATGGTAGAAATGGATGTATTGATGATGAACATTGAAAAACATGAATTGGCATGCTTTTGTTTATATGGCTTGTAGTTTTATTATTTTTTACGAGTGGTGTCCTAACACCCCCCGCCACACGCCCATGCGTCCGCTTGGGAGGTTCTCGTATTATGTAGATGTAAACATATGAGAACTGTTTAAATATGTAAATGAAGGGGTTTGACAAAAGATAAAATGGAGTGGCATAAACTATAATTTTTCTTTCGGGGATGCCAAAGGAGGTAAATAGCTTTGAGACGTTATTAGGTGAAAGGTTTCGCAATCATATCATTTAAAACTGTTAATATATTTTATCATTCATGCTTTTTTACCAATCTGCATTTAAATTTATTAAAATGGTTAATGTGAATTGCGTTGCTATAATTATCTACTGTATCTTAATAGGGGTTGTTATGTTACGTTATTACAACATTTTCAAACTTTAATTTGGTAGTTACAAAATACATATATTTTTAAGTAGGGCTATATGTTTCTGCTAAGTTTTATATGCTATGAGGACATGGTGAAACTTTTAACCTTCCAATAAAAATCATTTGTTTCTTAAAAATGCTGAAAGTTTGAAGTGGGTCGGAACATGACTCAGCTACTTTGCGTATCAAATAGTGGTCGCAGGCACAATACTTTTCAACCCAGGCTTTCCCTATTTAGCATTTTCCCGGTCAATCGATAATAAACCCCTCTCGCCTCTCACGTCACCTAAATGCCTGGCATAAGGTAACCTTTGGCTGTACATTTCGATTGATTTACGGTAATTGGCACTTCTTCTGGGTGCTTAAATATGTAACGCTTTGAAATAAAGTGAAAGCGAGAGTAAATACAAGTCAGCTCTGTGCTTATGTTGTTCATTTTAGTCACGGCAATCGAAGTCGGGAATCATTAATGCTAACTTAAATTAATGCGTCTAAATAAATAGTATCTGAATGAATATGTTTAATCATTTATTACCCTTATTAATTATCCAAAACTATTTTCTCAAACGTTTCAGAAATTGAACCACCCAGTGATTGTGCAAGAGCAATTATATAGTAGTAGGCTGTTGAGTGAAGATGAGATAATTACTGATTCATAGCAATTGAGTTGGCCTGAAATATTAGTGAGTGCTTCTGTTGAAGTACCAGTAAAACAATACATATAAGGTACCATTATAATATTTTCCTACTCTAAAAATATTATGTCGGAAAAAACTATCATCTAACTGATCTATTTCTTGTAAACAAAATCATATTTTTATAGAGCAAAAATTATTTCGCGGTAAGGAAAAGTTTTTGTGTCAAAAATATTTTTTTAACATTTCAAGCTTCATGTAAATTTTGTTTATCCAAGCTAATTTTGGGGATGTGTTTGAAATGGAAGGAGTAGTAGCAGTTATTAGGTGAGGCGACCTACAGTTAAGGTCATATCCACCAGTAGGTATAGATGAGTGATTCGGTAGGGTTAGGATATCCAGTGAATGGAGCATGGATGGAGTGAAACCAGGAGTCGGCAAGAGCGTTGTCTTAACCAAAGGATAAACTAAATAACTAACTTAAATAGTAGGCAAAGGGTCCAGTAGTGGAGTACTGTGGAGTTTCCTTCCAATCCGACGGACTGCGTACTCAGTTCTGTTCCTAATTCCTCTTGAGAAAGGTGGTTGCACCACCGAAAATTTGAGACCCAGTGAGTCCCTCTTTTATGTGTTTCAGTTTCTTGTTTGTGTCGACTAGTCCATTTACATTATTGTGCACGTTCGTGGGATTTTCAAAAAAGTGACAAAAGTATATAGTATTTATATGGGATTCCTTCGGAACCTGTGAGTAAAATTCGACATGAAAGAATGTGTGAAATTGATACGATTTGCTCAAGCGCCATAAAATTAGATTGCAGCGCATGACTCTTCAGTCACCTAATAGAGATCCTCCCAACCGACCACACAGGTCCCAGATTATCTCACTCCGCAGTGTGTCACCGCAGTCATGCCGTCCTCCCGGCCGACGAAGGCCATTTTCAAAGCACTACAGCCCATCCTTCCCTCACCTGGTTCAAACTGCGAAAATCCGCAAATTGACCGTTTTATGCGGAAAATAAAACTCCGAAAAATAAATTCTCGACTGACATCGAGCAGCGTCAACCTGAATTCTCCCTCTTTGATGTCTCCAATCGTAAAAAGAAGTCGAGGAGGTTTTTAGTGCATTCCCCAAAAAAAAATCCCCCACCAAAATCAGCCAGCCTTCAACCTCTTGATTGGGTGGTTCCTCTCCTGGTCTCTCGCCGTATATCACCTCTCCCGAGGACAAGCCGCAAGAGAGTGAGTGGGCTCGGAGAGAGTCACGTCCTCGGATGCGGGAGTGACTGCGTCACCATCGAATCCCTCCCTGCCCCCCTCTCCTCCTAGCCTATTCTCTCCGTCTTTGGCGAAGGGGAAAGTGTGCGCGAAAGGGTCTCTCCCTATTCACTTCCCACGCATTAGGATCTCTTTCCTTTGCGGCCCTCTGAGGTCCGTTGCTCGCCACTCCTTTCCACCCCCCTCACCCTACCCCACGACCCCCGTGGCGGGCGAGGGAGGGAGGGTGGTGGGAGGCAGCGGCCTCAACCCCTTCCCTCCATCCTCGATTCCATGTGCAGCGGAGATTCGTTTTCTCCCATCCTCAGCCGTCTAACCTTACTCTTTCCGCTCTTTACCCCCGCATCTCTGCCACTCTCCAAAGGGACCCACCCCCTATGTGCCAGTGGCCACGTATTAGTCCGCGTTTATATGTGTATCGGGAAACAAGTACATACGAACATAATCATTTACATCGACAGCCTCTGCAGGCCAACATTATGACAGTGGTGGGGAGAGTTTCAACAGGCAACATCAACAATGAATGCAACAATTTCAGAATGTAAAAATCATTCGCTAGGACCGGGATTCGAACCCGGATCCCTCGATATCCGGCCGAGTGCTTTAGCCAGTTAAGCTACCGAGGCGTCCTCTTAAACTTGGCAATTTTGGGCTTTTTAAAGGAACAAGATATTTTGACGAAATACCGTGCATGTACAATGTAACAGGCATTCGTAGTCGTGCACGACGCGCCACAGTCCACGAGGTTTAAGCCAACTTTAGTTACTGTTGCAGCATCTCCCACAGTTTCTTGGAATTTATCAAAAGTGAAGTTTTTCTTAATTATTAGTTACCAATAAACATGTAAAATAATTCAGACAATGGTGATGATTTTAACTACAGGCACGTGCAATACGGTGTCTTAAGTGTGGATTCTTTACGCACTGGAAACGAGCTACTACAGGGTGAGGCGGAACGGACTCCCTGATTTGACGGGTTGATTGTAAAATAATCAAACAAAAGAATTTCAAAACGTTTTTCTTTCTCCAATTTGTACATCCAATGCCATTTTTTATATTAGGTTTTGAAAATAATTTCATCCAGGTGACGAACTTGGTGCACCATGCACATATTGAGTCGTTCAAAAAAGCTTTCGAAAATCCTTCTCAGCATTTCTTGTGTTATTCCAGCGATGACATCTGTAATTGTCTCCTTAAGAGCTTCCTAGGTCGAACGAACTATGTAAACCTCAGCTTTGAGATATTCCCAAAGAATAATATCACATGGGCTCAAATCCAGGGATAGAGGTGGTCATGGAACATCCCCTTTTGAGGAGATCAGGTGGCTGGTAAATTGTTCTTGCAGGATATGGCATGAACGATAGGCGGTATGAACCTTGACACCACCCTGTCGGAACCGAAAGGCTTCTGTGTCATATTCCTCACCATACTCCTCCATTTGGGTAGTAAAAAGTTCTCTAGCATCACACAGAGTTCACAGTAACAGTTGAACCTCAAGATTCGAAGCATTAAGCCCCAATAATGCCTATGGGGGACACGGCGCACCGAACTGTCTCTTTGGGGCTATGAAGAGGTCTTGGGTGAAGTGCGCGAGGGTTGTCAGTCGCCCAGGAACAAAATGTTGCTTATTTACTGAGCCGGAGAAGTGAAAATGTGTTTAATAGCTGGATCACAGCGCTCCCTGCGTCGCACCACACTATTATTGTTCTTAAAGAAGGTTTCTACGACAAAGCCTCGATGCTCACCAGATCACTACATGCTAATTAGTAGAAGTGGCGTCATCTCTCCCAGCTAACGCCAATACTCTTTATTTCGCTAATTTACCTGCGCGTTCTTAAGTGATTTTTTTAAACTAGGCAAGCTATTCTCTGTATTCTGACTCGACCTGTAGTTACAATAATTACGATAAAAAAGATGACATTTTTTGAGAGAAAAGACGGTTTTTAAATGCAATCTAACAGCTAATTAGAATAAAAAATCTGATTTTTTTCCGAGAGGTCTTGTTTATGGCTAATCGTTTCACTTTTTTTTAAGGAGGAAAACGACATTTTGAATCTGACCTTTGCATTATTATTGTTGCATGTATTTATAAAAAACTATATAGTTTGTTTGGATAGGACTGTAAGACCGAGTCCTGTAAGAGAATTTTTTTAAATTTTGGTTACATATTGTGTCTATGCGTATCACGTGTTCTAAGATATGTACTCAACTTCTTCGTACTTAGCGTATTACCCTCTACCTTTTAATATACCAATGATACTTTTGCCTTACTAATTACAAATTAATTGTGCAGGTACGACATCTGTTAAGCAAGGGGTGCTCTCCAGATAAAAGAACCAAAAGACTAGTGCTTTTCATATTTGTATGTTTTTAGTTTTTTAGTGTTAAATAGAGAGATATGCACTATTTATTTATAAGATATCGTCTGATTTAAAATGCCGTAAATTTTTAACATAAAACTTAACTAGCCATTCTTATAATCGCTTCCATATTGTACATGGATGTTAACGTATCCTTTAATTACATATTCTGGTAGATACGTGTTGCGAATCTGATTATGTATTATCATGCTTGCAGCATGTGCTCACATATCGCGCAGCAGAATATTTACTTAACCCTAAATATTTTCTCAGCTTATTTATTGGACCCCTTAATGTACAGGGTTCGTCCGGAAAATAAGTGTACTGAGCTCAGGAAAAAAAATTATTACACTTTTACATATCTTAAGCTAATATTCCTCAAAATAGGACCCTTGTGAGTCGATACACTTGTTCCAGCGGCGTTCCCATTCCTGAAACGCTCCCGCGAAGGCATCATCGGGAACCTCTCGAAGACACGTCGTCACGGCCTCTTTGACGGCGTCCAAAGTCCCGTATCGCGTTCCTTTCAAACTCCTCTTTATCTTCGGGAACAGAAAGAAGTCCGGTGGTGCCAAGCCCGAGCTGTAGAGCGGGTGCGGCAGCGTTGCCACGCCGTGCTTGGCCATGAATTCCGACACGACAAGCGCGGTGTGAGACGGCGCATTTTCCTGATGCAGCCGCCAGATGTTTTTGATCGCTGGCCGGACGCGGGCGACTCGTTTTCGAAGCCTGTCGAGCACTTGGACGTAAAATGCAGCATTTACAGTTTGTCGTTCAGGTACAAATTCGTAGTGGACGACTCCCCTTTTGTCAAAAATCCGGAAAAAATCAGTACACTTATCTTCCGGACGAACACTGTATTCAACAGGATACAGGAGCTATGCGAAATTAACTTTCTGGATTACTCCAATTCATATTTGAAAGATCTGCTCATATAGCATATATATTATCTTCGATAAAATTTATTTAATGACGTAAGATTCAGATAAAATCTTCGCAGGGAATCTAATAGGAAAATCATAATTGTGCTGCATTGAATTATAACACAACAATTATAACATTCTTTTCTTAATATATATAACGCTATTTTGAGTAATGCTAGTTTCGCTAGTAATTACTTAGAGATATCACGAAAATCAGAAAAATGATTTCACTCGGTATTCATTCATGATTTTCTTTTATTAGTGATATGTTTCCAGTCGTGAGACTTGGCTTTGTCTTGGATGTCAGTTTTTTCAATAGTTATCATACAGGGTACGTTCCAAAAGTGATAGTTATTTTAGAAATTTATTGAACAGATTTGCACATCATTATCATTAGCAGTATTTCAATCATAAGATTGGTTTACTGCAGTCCTCCATTTTTCCCTTTTTAGTGTTAGTTCTCTCACCCTCTGATAGGTTCCCTGTTTTACGTCCTTAATTTTCCCTATATACTTGTCTCTTTGCCTTACTCACGATATAAATATTTCCTTCAATTTGTCCTTCTACGTATTATGTCTCTAACTAATCCATTGTACTTCAAGATATGTCCAATCCATCTATTTCTTCTTTGCCGTAGTGCTCTCCATATGGTCCTTCCCTCTTCTGCTCTTCTGTATACTTACCATGTTTCAAATTTTCTATTCGTCGTAGGTCCACTTTTACATAATTTTTTGTCTTCGGCTCGTAGAGTGCCATGCTCCACACGAAAATTTTGACGAACTGCTTCCTCGTTTGCAATCTTATGTTCTTTGAACACAGTAGTCCCCTCTTCTCAAAGAACGCTTTTTTTGCTTGGGCTATTCTTTGCTTGATGTCGGTCGAGCATCTTCCATCCCATGTTATACTGCTGCCGAAGTAGATCAAGGGTTACATTTCCTCTAGTTTCACCCCTCGAATTGTGATATCTGTATTTAGCTTCTCTCTTCCACACAAAAAAGATTTTCGTTTTCTTCTTGTTGATGCTGATATTATATTAACTCAAAAACTTTAAATTCTTCAAGGTACTTGTACAAACACCTTAGGCACGAGCTTGGCGCACGCGTTCCTCATCGCTAAATCTTCAGTAACAATAAGAAACACAATAGTAGACGACAAGTTAAGTTCATCGGCAACCATATTGATACTCAATCGACGGTCAGAGTCCAACAATTGCCGAACATGAGCCACATTGTTGTCGGTTTTTTTTTGACGGCCGCCCAGAGCGTTATTCGTCGTGAACTTCTTCCTCCTTCAAGACTCAACCAACCTCCTCGAAACTTGTGAGTAGGACAGAGCAGTCCCCATAATCCGCATTAATCATTTTTTTAGTCTCATCGAGAGATTTTTCTCAGTTTAGCACAAATCTTAGTAATCGCGTAACGTTGTTCGATCGTCGATCCCATTTTTTTCCTGACACGGTCGGCGCGCAGAGGTTTACAATAATTGACGTCCTGCCGCTTTTACAGCTTCGAGAGCACTGAGACTGGTTTTGCGGAAAAGCTTAGGGTTCCCGCTACTTACTTCAAGTAGTTTTAATCCACTCTGGCGAATAGGAGTCGCGCTAAAAATTTAATTGCATTAATTTTGGAATTTACTCCGTATTACCACAAAAAATTGGATCAACATATGCGATATTTTTGCGCATTTCAAATAATTTATGGTGTATTTTCAAAATTTTATTATTTTTAGCTAGTTAGCGCAACACTTAGGATGATGTCCTTTATAGATTGTAATGCTCCACTCGTCCTTTCTAACCTGTCAGATACTGAAACCAAGTCAAATCAAATGCAAACCAAGTCCGTGTATGCTGACTCGTTGGCCATGATAACGTACCATCTTTCACCGCACTACCAATGCCCTACTAATCTCTTTTTCATATATAACTCGTCATTAATGATATTCAAATCTCGACCCGCGGACCCACAAGTGTTAAAGGAAAATGGAAAACAAGAAATTCCATTTTACATGGTCTGAAATGAATTAATTACCACAAAAAGTGTAAATTAAGTGATTTGGCATTCTGGAATCATAATTTTGACTTTCAAGGTGAGGCCCAGTGGAGCCACATGAATATATGTCATAAAGAAAATTGGATCCAATGTGAATGTTCTCGGAAATTGTCAGAAAAACGGCGACGTGCTCCTTAACATTAGTTAGGTCATGGTTGTAATAACCAGCGAATGCCTGGGACCAACAGGAGAAAAATTTAATGCAGGGACTGGATAAAAAAGATCCGCTATTTTTGTCAAAATTGTAATAGAACAAAGTGGTTTGGGGTAATTGAAAAAAAGATTACTCTCTTCGTTTGTGAAAAGAGAAAATAGGCATAAACTTGAAGATGAGGACCCAATCCACTCCGAATACCTTCGAAAATATTTGGAATGGAACCGGGTGCGGTAAAAAATTATGTACTCAGCTTCATTCCCTGGAAAATCGATTAGTAAGCGAATTATTAATAATATTGGAATTGAAATTATTAGACTATTATGTTTTTGTTAAGGTTAAAAAATATTGTTTTAATTTACGTGAAACGTGATGAGGTTTTCAGCGTGTGACTAAAATGAATCGGGAGAGAAAATTGTTATTTTAATTACGTGCATACATGCAGAATGGAAAAAAGTGATAGGCTGTAATCAACTATTCTTCAGATGTCACCAGACACACATTGATGCTTTACATGCTGCGGAGTCAACGTGAGATTATACGAACGCTGGTTGTAAAATTTTAAAATACCTCGGTTTATGACGAGACCGAAGATGACTTTCAACCGCTTGATCCTGCTTTGAAGCATTTGTTTGCCTATAGTATATCTAAAAGCATCTGAGATATTTCCTTTGCTACAGTGTCGGCCTTTGGATGGAATATATGTCCACTGTCGCTGACTCCATCGATTTCTGGAATCCGAGAGCCGACAGTTTGTCTTCCAATTCAACTAACTTGTTGTCGAGGGCGGGTGGTCGGCTGCTGAGGAAGCACCCGGTTCATTTCGAGCTGTCCCCTATCCCGAGCCGTAATATTGATACCCCTTGCGCCGCCGCAGAGTGCCCCAGGGTGCGAATCTGACTGCATCCTAGCTACTCCCCCCCCCAAACCCATGTGGTCTGTCCGTGACGGGCCCAGTCGAATAAGAAGTGTGTGGGGGTTTAGTTGCCTCCATGAGGAATGTTCGAGAATTGAATATCACTGTAATCCGCCCGAAGAGTAAATTGTTCGAATCTTTAAAAATACATGGATGGATAAAAAGTAAACGAGAAGACGACATTTTAACATCCACTGCTGTTACGTATTTCATTAAATTGAAATGTGTTCGAACTAGATGGTTGAAGTACTCACCTATTGACCAGAATATTACTTTTTTAAATCCGGCCTGCAAAATGGATATTTTTGTAAATTTAGTGACTGTTTGGTCTTAGTTAAATTAACAGTACAATACGGTCGTTCACCTGTGAGTTCATCTCGTTCTGACATGACCGCAGGTACGAAAGAGATAATTAGTATTGGTAGTGTGAATATTTTGTCGATATACATGGGAAGAACTGTAGGTAGGAATGAAAGTCGGAGGGGAATTTGTAAAATCGGTTAGGGTTGCTGATGACCAAGCATTAGTTGCTCAGGCAGCCAAGAGGTTGCAAGAATTGCTGAGTGAATTGGAGGTTCAGTGCCATAGATATGGGATGAGAATCAATGTAAATAAAACAAAGGTTATGCGATTTTTCAGCGATAATAAAGTTAAGCTAAACATTAAAATAGGAGGGGAAAAAATAGAGCAGGTAGAACAATTTACATATCTCGGAAGTGTTTTGGACCAATACGGCCAAAGTAGTAGGGACGTAAGGAGAAGAATTGCGCTAGGTAAGAAGGCTTTCTCAAGGAGGAGGGAGTTGATGACGGGGACGTTGAGTAGGGAGGTTATGAAAAGACTCGTAAAAACTCTGATATGGAGCGTAGCTATACTATATACGGTGCGGAAACGTGGTCGCTGAAGCAGGAGGATAGACGTAGATTGGAGGCTTTTGAAATGTGGGTGTGGAGAAGAATGGAGAAGGTGAAATAGACCGAAAGGAAAACAAATGAGGAAGTACTGGCGATGGTGGGTGAGGAGAGGGGTTTGTTGAGAGAAATCCTATGGAGGCAGGAAAAATGAATGAAAGGCGTATTGAGCGGTAGTGGAATGTTGAAGAAGGTAATAGAGGGGAGAATGTCAGGCAAGCGAGGAAAGGGCAGGAACAGGATAGGGATGTTGGACGGGATGAAGGGAGGAAGGAAGTACACAGAGATGAAGAGGGACCTGACGTAGAGTAGGTTTTCTTAGGAGTCACAAAATATTTATTTGATAGTTATGCCCATCCGAAAACCTGCCTTAACCGGTAGATTACCTAATAATCCTGCATCATTTCAATATGCCCAATTATTGAATGTTCTTGCATGTTATTAATTACTTCTTCCGTGTGAGTGCCTTTCATCTAGCGCATGGTCAAGCAGATATTTTTTTAGAGGTGTCATTGTCATGGCTGTGATTGTGCATGCATGGCTGGTGACATGACAATCCCCGCCACATACCCTTGTGGCATACATGTATTATGTAGATGTAGATCTAATCTACAGTCACATTTTATTCTTCAAACCGGAGAGAGCTTGTGAAGGGAGGTGTTTGACCACCAATCATGAGTGTGTTCTGTGATGAAGGTCCATAGATAGTATTTTTTTTGGAGGTAGCTCAAATCATCTCATGTGAGGACTTAAGTACGTGACGTGTGGCCACAAATTGCGCGACGGAAAACGAATCCTATGAATTGCTCTGTTTGGAAGTCATCTTCTCGTTTTGATCTAGCCAACCAATTTGATTTTGGGCAGGAATAATTTCATATCTTTGCCTGTGTTAAATTCACATGATTTATGTTTAATATCAGTTTTCAGATTAAAAGTTTTTTATATGTTTCCAGTGGTTTAACATTTAAAATCTCCACTCCAATTGTTTCACTCTCTTTTCGTTCAAAACGATTTTTCACGAGTTTGTCAGCTTAAATCTATCTTAATTGAATAAAAAACTGACTTCCTTCGTCTTATTACATTGAATTCACTAATTTATCCTTTGATTTACAATAATTATTTCCATTTAAAGCCGTAAGTGTAGGTACTGTCAAAGAATTTGGAAATTTTATTTCATGACCTAGATGCGCTATATTTGAATTAATTTGTGAACCTTTTGAAAACATCACACATAAATGATTATATAAAAAAGTAATTCTTTTCAACATGTTACTCGCGTAAATGGAAAGGCAATTGGATTAAAATCTCAACTAGTCATTGAGAAGAGAGAACGGAACATTCGTTTTCACTGTATCTTGAAATTGACTTACTTCAAAACCTCAACCTAGTCCTAATTTTTATTTTTTTAATTATATTTTTGCTTCCTTTTCTACGACTCAAACTTTGGGGAAAATCGTGCAGTGAACCTTTGTTTTATGATTAGGTAAAGGGAAGGGTTGAACCCAGCCGTACTCTTATAAATGGGCAATGGATAGGAAGGGGAGTTGGGAAAGATATAAATTAGCAGAAAATAATAAAATAAATATAATAAAAGATACTAAATATAAATGAATTAAATAGATCCCGCAAACGGTCAAAACAACCGCGTGTCTAATGATTAAATAACAAGTTGTTCTAATGAATGAATTATATGCTCGAGAGTGCGTGATCATTTTTTCATTGATTAGTAAGTATAATTTTTAATTTTATTTCGTGTGACTGTCGGATGACTGGCGCCTCTCCCTCTCGTAAGTCCTGATCGAGTGTGAGTGCTGGAGACTAGCAAGGATCAATACTGCAAAGTACATCCAAGTTAGAGAGTCGTACGTGATTAATTTTCATTTAGGAGTATAACTTGTAATTTAGACTCGTGGTTGTTTTGACCGTTTGCGGGATCTATTTCATTCATTTATTTTAAGTATCTTTTATTATAATTATTTTATTATTTTCTGCTAATTTATATTTTTTCTAACTCCCCTCACCTATCATTTGCCCATTTATAAGAGTGCGGCTGGGGTCAACTCTTCCCATTATTTCATACGGCCGTAGTTACCGTTCGCCTCATACATTATAATTAGGTATTTGGTAGGTATTAAATTCTTGAACATTGAAGACATGAGTGTTTATTCTTCTGTACAAAGGTATTCATACTTATATGGATAATTTTGAAGTCCTTTATATATTCTTCATTCCGTAATTCCAAGAAATGAACAATTTGGGTCAATATGGTGAATTTATTCTTATTACACGCCTCTGATAATGGATATTCATGATTGTTAATTTAAATATAAGCAAGACGTTCATTTTTTTAACCACTAGTTAAATTGTGAGCTATATAAAATCTCCCAAAAACAAATATTTTTTCTAGATTGAGAATGCCGATTTGGGGGGTATTCTTATCCTCGTTTGGGAGGAGGAATCCACCGTCAATATTTAAAAATTCACGGTTTTTTAATATTTTTACCGTCATGAAAAAATGAGTATAATCTTTCCTGTTTAAAAGCCAAATGAAATGATGCATGCACGTCCTTGTAATTACCGGTGTAATGGCAAGTGTCAAGTCAAAGTCTCCCACCTGCGTTCTCAATCCCGATGGCATTTCTTTCCCTTTCATGGACCGAACTCCCACTTGGTCGTCGCGTTCAAGGAGAATTAAACGTCCTCAGTTTTCCACGTCGACTAGTCGTAAAAAAATGTAGTTTACGTTTACGCTGCACCTCTCCGCTACGCGGCAGCAATTGTGCCCTGTCCCAGATTGGAACCTATTACTCTTTTCGAAATCCCATTCGAGAACCAATCTTTCTCCTTCACAGGCACTTCAACGCCACGGATTCAATTGACATGCAAGGAGCCTTGGGTGCAGCTCATTGATTATGACCGAGCGGAGGAACGGGAAGATAATGAAGGGCTGAGGTGGAGAGTGACGAGCGTGGAGCAATTTTACCGCCGTGGCGATAATTGAATGGCACGTATTATTGGAGTCTAGGGGCGGGGGTGGGTGGAAGGGAGGGAAGTGGATGGATGGTGGGGGCAATAGAGCTAGAGGGGATGCAAGCGAAACAGGTAGAATGAAAGAATGGGCGATCGCAACGCCGCGGAGCGGAGCTGAGCGGCAGGGTAGCGATTAGACCACGTCGTAAAGAAGTCCCTTAATGGAGCCCAAGGGAGGGAGAGAGGGAAGGATGGCGGTTGGTGCGCGGGGTGGCGGTGGGGGAGGAAACTTGAGTCGTCGGAGGTGAATTCTCACTCTTGATGGACACTCCCCATCCTCCATCCCTAACTCTGTCTCTCCCACCTCATACCCTCACCAACGAAATTTCGGGATTTATGGTTTCACGTCATAAAGGGACTTAAACCCTACTGCCCACCCTTCGTCTCGCACGGATCCCTTACCCCTCTCCCCCGTGACATTAAAAGCGTTTGCTGAACCGGGCGAGCTTCTTGCATCTCCGGCGACATTGATTGAAACGGCAGGAAATTAATACGTGCGTCTCCGTTTCCTTAAGCGAAAGCATTTCTTCTCGGCCTTAGAAATTTCAACGATTTCGGTTTATCTGAGGCAGTTCAGGGGGACTGGAGGCCCGAGAGGAGGAGGGGATAGAGGGACCTGAGAATATAAACACCATTATGAGCCGAAAGGAAGGAAGAATAGTGTTTCAGGTGATCCTTCATTGGGTGAACAAGTGCACTTCCATTAGAAACTGCGATGTTAATCAGTCTAAGGCTAAGTAAACATGATCGACGTGTTCCTCGAGGTGCCGTACGGCCCCTTATCTAACTGTTCCGGATACTATGCTCAGAAATTCTTACTACTACAATTCTTAAAACTAAATTTGACATTTCGGTAATGACCACTCCAATGCGTCTACATGCTTCGGTTAAAAGAACCATCTCTGGAAATTCGGTACCACTTTTCTTGGATTCATATGCCATATATCGCACACTGAAAACCATGTCAGTCCCATTATGACGATTACCTTTTTTATAAGATGTTATGTTTTACTAACAGCGTTGAAATATCTTGAAAATAGTATTTAAATAAAATAAAATCCTAGCAAGTATTTACAACACATTGACCGATTGATCTTAGAGATTAGTAAAATTGAGAACCTATATTTGCAATTAAAAGATCATTACTTGATATTTACCTCAGTAGTGTACCGTTCAATGCTCCTAGAAATTGGTAGACGGTAAATGTTAGATATGATACTACGAGAAAATTTCAAAATAATGAGCGCGATCTAGAAACTGATTAAGGCGAAATCCCCAGCATTAAATTATATAGAGCGATTTCTAATCTATTACGAAAATATGGTGTCGTATAGGACTTGAAGTCGGCACTCTCCGGTTAGCTGACGATTGCTGAACTCACTTGCCTACAAAACCGCCTCGCTTCCTTTTACTTAGTCCCAAACATTGTCACTAATTTGAGACATTTTTAAATCTCCTATAGCTCTTTACAGATGATCTTTGCTTAATCTTGGACACCAAGTTTAGGAATGATCTCCTATAACTATTACTTCTGGCTTAAATAAAATATCATGGCTGTAGTTGGCAACAAAGAATACAATGCATAAGTAATCATTCCAGGGGCAAATAAATATGTGATAAATGGGAAGAAAAACTCACTTGTTTTTTATCATCATCTCCATATATTTTCAGATATACGGACTAGCGTTTGAGTTCAACGACCTTGAGAAAATATTGAAAGTTATGGATACCCTGTATTTAATGAATAAGAAATGTAAGCCTTTTTGAGAAACAAACATTTTGAAATAATGATATTTTCACTTTTTTTATCGATGGTGCATGGATAAGAAAATAATTATCGGCAAAATTAGGAAATTGAAGATTGTATGAAATGCATCGATCAAAGCTTTCGCTTTGCGTATTATGAGGAGCAGATGACTTTGGAGCTTCGCTATGATTTTGTGTGTCTTTTCAGCTGGAGACTCCACCATTTTAAACGAAATATTCAGTCGTGTGCCTCGTTTTTGTATTCCGCATTCCGTCTGACCAAGGTCGGATATTTCATTTTCTCGAAGGCAGTATCGCAAGTAATTTGACTATTCCCCGATTATTACTCTAATAAAAGCCATTAGGATTTTTTTCTGTACCTTTCAAAATTATTCAGCAATAAGCCTCTTTTGTGGTGCCCTCCTTTCTGCACAAGTCTATTTTGTTGACTTCTTTGACATGCTCACCGACTGATACCCGTTAAGTTATTGCTCTTTCGAAAGCCTGTGTCTGACATTTCTTGCTTCTGGGTAATTAATATATGGGTGACTTACATATATATATATATATATATATATATATATATATCTATCTATATAGATGATTTCTTCGAAGTAACACGGAAGTGTTGAATAAAAAACTTAGACAGTAACACACAGCACGAGAACACGTAAAAAGAACACTCACAATAATATCTTGATAATTTCGACGGACTCGAGCTCCGTCTTCTTCGGAAGATAAGATATGACTGAGGAAAAGGGTACGTGGTGCAGAGAGTAGGGGACGAGGGAGAGGAGAAAAACAGGTGGTGGGAGAGGGATGAAGGAGGAGGTTATGGAGGGGGAAAGGGAGGCCAGAGGGGAGCGGAGATGGAATAAGGAGGATGCAGAAATAGTAACAAGCGACACAGAAAACTAACAATTCATCCACAGATCCCACAGCACCCATGACCAAGGCATCAACTCACCAAGTCATCATAAGGGCTTGACAAGTCAAAACCCAGGACAAGGATGACAAAATGTATGCGGATGAATAAATTGTCCCACCACCTCGCAAGAAACAAATCCACCTCCATCCACCCCAGCCCCAATTAAATTCAATGTCGGTATCCCATATCCCAGGAGAGTTTTCGTTATGTTCACACACCCACTCGTTTGTGTGTGGGTGAATATATATATATATATATATTTATATTTTTTATTATATTTTATTATATATATTATTTATTTATATTTTATATTTATTTTATATTTATCTATATATATATATATACATATATATATATATAAACCATAAACACAGTAATCAACCCGAAGGTCGGTTTAGTAGGTGATGGTAGAGCTCACCCATGTACTAGGCCCGACGGCGTGTGAATAATCACACATCAGGGTAGGGGGGCCAGTTCCTTTCCCTGTGCCGGTTCTGGTTTCCCAGGAAGATCTGGTACCCGAAAAATGAACTAGCTTGGGTGGAGCTGCAGGTGCCCAGAGTGCCATGCCCGGGAATCGAACCCGGGACCCTCCGGTCGGTAGTCCAACGCTCTACCCACTAGACCACCGCGACCCGCTATATATATATATATATATATATATATATATATATACATATATATGTATATATATATGTATACACACACACACTATTTACCACTATATATGTGGATGGATATATCCTTCCCAGCGAAATTTATACGCGCTCTATCTCTTCCGTTCGAGAGAGAGGGAGTGGGGCGAGGGAGGGATGTAAGGAAGGAGCCTTGCCCGCGTCGCTCTCCTCAGACGGGGGCCACATTTTAAACCCAGGAGCAAGGGGCCTCGGCGGAATGCAAGCTCCTTCTCTTCGGGAAGTTCTCCCCAGGGGGCAGGGGAGCAGGGGTGGGTGGAGCAGGGGTGGCGCGCCGGGGGCCTCAGTGGTGTGGCGGTGAAAGGGAAGGGGTGAAATGGGGAACGAGAGGTGCGTGTGTGTGTGTGTCCGTGTGCTCCCCTAGGGTCTCCCGCACACGAAAGGCTTCTTCTTATCCTCCTTCACCCTCCCCCGAAAGAAAAACCCCTTTTGCTTTCCGGCCTTCCTTTGTTCTTCCCCCGCATGCGATTGCTCGAGAGCGGCGGTTTCTGGGAAGATAATGGACTCGCCGTAAACGAATGGCGGCTTTCTTTCGGGTTAGAACCGCTATCCGTCTGCGTCGACATGGCACTCTGTAAAAGCCACCAGTTAGCGTGTGTGTGGCAGGAGGTGCGAACTCACCAGTCGTGTACTGTGTTTGTTGCATATTTCTAGGGGGGAGGCTAATCGTGGTAATCGACCCGAGGTTTGTTTTGATTGGTGAGGGTTGAGCTGGCCTAATGCTAAACACTGAGTGGAGTTCACACGCCAGGGTATGGGGGGTTATTACCCTTCGTTGTGTCGTCTGTGGGCTCCCAGGAAGATCTAGTACCCGAAAAATCACACGGCTTTAGGGAAGTTAAAAATGAGGTGTCATCGGAAATCAAACCCCGACCCTCTTTCTCTACGAGCCCAGCAAACTGCCCATTGAAATATCATGATTTTAAGTGAAGGAGATATTCGGTAATGCGAGCATTGAATGTGTTGTTGATTCCGAACAGTTAACCATGTGCTTTAGAATATTAGTGAGTTCAGTCAAAACTTTTACACTGCTCTCTCTCTCCTTGAGCTATGCCCTCATTAATCAAGGGAAATAAAATATGATATACCTTTTTAAGTGAAAAAATAAAATCAGGTGGAATACGTGTCTAAATTTTTTACTTTTTAAAAACAGGTTTATGTATCAAAAATATATATTATGTGTCATAGGCCGTTTTTTATATCGATAAACGATGAAAGGTAATTATTTTACGGTTTTATCCAGGACAAAAATTAAGTTATGGGCATGTACACTAGGCAAAGTTTTTTATTTAAAAATGAAACTTGAATACCGTTAGTGTATGGTTTGTCGTAACCGAAGATAATCGTCAAACTGTCGAATTAGTGCTTTTTTTTGAAGGCTACAAATGTTTAAGTTAACTCAGCATTTTATTTTCAATACGCTATTCTCAGTTGGTTTCCGTAACACTCCTTCGCTCACAGTACATTTTTGAATAATTGCCATCCATGAGTAGATGCATGTTGTGCTCTCAAATTTGGATGTGTCAATGGTTTGGTGTTTGTGCTCGCTTCAGAAGGGAAATTGGTAATCCCAGGTACTCGCTGCCATTGGCTCGTTTCCTTGCAGAAGCTTTTTGGAAAACGTTTGGAACCAAGTACATAAACTAATAATCGTTGAAAGTATTTTTTTAATGTTTTGTTGAGATAGTGGGCTAAGTGAAGCGGTAGGCCGGTGAGCCTAGCTGTTGAACCTAAATCTCAAGAGAATCCTTTGGGTAAACTAATCTAAAATCCAAACGGCACGGTTTTCAAGTTGCTATAACTAAGTGGGAGGCAGAATCGAGGCACAAGGAAAGAGCTCTGGTCTCAGCACTCCCTTGAATGTGCGAATTTCACGCGCGATAAAGCTTACTTCGGGATAAGCTCCACCCTCATCTGCCAAAACCAACCTTCCATCAGCAAGGCTTTCCTGTCGCAAGACTCATTGTTTCACTTCGAGGAGATTAGTTGACATATCGTTTAAGTTTTTGCTCGTCCTTGGTCATTATATGCAGGAAGAATTTAAGGCAAGCGTATATCCCTCATGTTGTTTAAATGAAAAGTAGAGCTTCCTATAGCTCTAGAGACAATGTCATCGACTTCATATCTCCTCGATTCATCTCTAGGAAGTACTTTAATCTCTCGTGCCATAACGAGGCCAACGAAGTCTGATTCCAACTGCAGTCAGAAAACATAATATCAGAATTATAAATAGCTTGAGAATGCGGTGGAAGAGGAAAGGAAATTCCCTTTCGCCTTGCCTCATGGCGAGCAAAGATGATACTGGCGCGGGAGTCTAACATCCATAATATTATACTAGCAAGCGAGAGCGTCATGATGGGTGACTTGATAAATGATATTTTTATTCCGTCTAATGAACCCAGCAAACATTGACCCGCCTCATACCTATAAGTTTATGGGCGAGAAGTTCCAATGAAATACAGCATCCTTAATTTGATTACCTGGAGTGGATAGACGTGAAAGTCGAACTGTTGGATTAAAGGCAGAACAAACGCCTGCCTTGAAGTTTTCCTCTCGCTGAAGTTGCCCCAGCGTTTGAACTCATTTGAGCGCGTTAACGTCACTCACAGATTTCATTTAAGTTTCGGATTAGACACGTTCGCAAGCCGTTACTTTCATCCTCCTCCTCTTTTTTCCTCTTTCTCCCTCCCGATCTTTTCTACTTCATCAATCATTCGAACAGTCGAAACACTTCCCGCGCTCATATGCATTGGATTTATTTTTTTTCTTCTCCACCCGAAGCCGTGTCCCTGAACTGCTGCGACGCTCTGAGATTTGACAAAAGGATGAAGCAAAATTGGCGCCTGCAGCGAAGCTGCCTAAAAATTAGAAAAAAAATCTTCTCTGGAGATTTGTCTATTTGAGTTCCGTCTGGGAAAGAAACTCCTTTCTCACAATATTTTTATTTCGAGGAATAGGAATTGAACAAAAGAGTTTCTGCATGAGAACGAGTATATGGCGCAAGTATAGAGCCGGTAAACGTATTATTTCTTCTCGTAGATTTAAGGTTGATTGACTTTTTTTTAGTTCACCATTTCCATAATAAGATATTCATATACATTGACAAGAAATGAGGAGCTGCGAGTGAGTAAGGGATTAGTTCCGAAAATTTATAAATGACAAAACTAATTTTTCCTCTCTGTGCCATTTAAATTTAATGTTCAAAGAATTTCTTCTGGTTTTATGTTTGTTCCTTTTTAAGTATAAAATTTGCTCTTTCGTTGATACTACCCTTATAATATAATACGTTAATCTATTAATTGATACTATTGGCCACGAAAAGTTTTTCCGAAATGAATCGCGTTTTCTTTCCTCCCAACTTCAACACTTTCCTCCCAGAGCAATTTTTGTGTCCAAAATGTTTTCTTATCGGATGGTAAAAATGTGTATTTTTTTTTAAAGATTAAAATTATACCTCTCTTCAGTAAGCTATTCATAATTATTGGACTTTCAATGATACTCCTCTTTCCATGCTCATGATTTATTCCAATGTGCATAAAATGCATTTTTTCAAGATATTTTTCATCTATGAGTCTCAAAGTAAGGTCCATACGTAAGAAAATACATTATTTGTAAATTGGAATAGTGGAGGGTGTTCAGAGATCTTTTGTTGCGTGCTATCTTTTCCGATGTCCATAACACATATTTTCCGATAGGGATAGAGAACAAGAAATTGGAAACCATATTTGCGAATTAATGATATATTGAATGTGATCAATCGTGTCAAGAATTTCCCTCCTCGGTTTAGTGAATTATTTTCTTTGAGAGTGATGATTAGCTTCCGCACCTAGCTCACTTACTTTGGAGCTATTTCCTGCTTCATATTCATATGTTATGACATGATTGTAATCAGCAGAGCTACAATTAAATGTGTATTTGGGCATAACATTATCAGTAATAAACCAAAGTGCCACGGTTTTGAGTGCCTCACTGAGCTGACTAACTGAACTACAAGTTTTATTGATCTGACGTTGGCATTGTGCCAGCAGCCGATGCAAGTTGAAAATTGATCGCTTCGTCTACAGTAACGATATATAAAACTCGCCAAGTTGTATTGAAATATAACTTTCATATGACAATATCATCATTTGAGTGCCCTATAATTCTACCGGAGACTTGTGAAGAGTAAGTTTGAACATATAGGACAAATGCAAGATGGCGTAAAGTATTTGAAGGGGATGAATTTCAAAGGAGGAAGGACCCGGAACTCGAGTCGATTCTTACGGCATCAATCATTAAAACTGATTTCGCTGTTGTACGAGAAAGACGCCGGAAATTTTTAAAAACACTGATGGAAGTATTGAACATTTCATAGGTGTCGTCGTTACGTTGATAAGAGAAAAATTAATCATAGAATGTTTTTTTTAATTGGGTTCCGCGGCCCCCAGCACTAAATCGCGACTATCTTGCAAAAATTTATGCAAAGCCTGCTGCTATAGTAAGTTCAATATAGTCCAGGTTTATTAAATTGTTACTTCTCCTGTTTCCCAGTTCCCAGTTTCCCAGGCATATGGTTGAGCGCATTCTCTGGAAGCGTTTTTCCACATCAGGAACAAGCGTAGGTGAGCTGAATAAGTTTTACTAGCAACAGACGCAGACGAAGCATTAGAATAAATTCAGTGGAGATTATATTTTTAATTATTATATATTTTAATATTTATTGTATATTAAAATTTCAAGAACAGAAGGTGACACGAAGTGTTGAAACTTGGATCGCGTTACTAACAATATTTTGGTGAAAATCACAATTGTTAAATATTAATTCCCTCCAACATGGAAAGTTTCCACAAAGTTAAGCCCGAAACTATACGGTTTATCAAGAACTCATTTAGTGATATCATATTACGTACATCAAATTTTTGTACAATGAATTATCCTAGTAAAGAATTTACGATCACTTTTTACTGAACAACCCTTTTATTTAAACAAGTGCATCATATCATGGACCTAAACATGTTAGATCGTAAAAAAATGTAATGCACTGTCATAGGCAGGTTTCATCTGTGTTGGCCAGGCAAGCGAAATAAGTGAAAGTGCTTGAGACAAGGTCTCGCGTCCGAATGGTTACGTCCGCTTTTTCGAATATTTCGTCCATGTTGTGAACTCGCTCGTGTGTTCAGGAAATGGAAATGTCCAGTAGGAAACAGAGTAAATGTGCATTCGAAGTTCAAAGAAGAAACGTGTGTGAGTCCAAGATTGTTAGGAAAGACGAACGATGGGAACGCTGCTCAGCCGTCCCTCGCAGTGAATACGCATATGCAGTCGCTTTCTCTTCTTTTCTTCCTCTATCGGAATATACTGGCAAAGGGTAGAACTACAATGATTGAAAAAACTCAAATTTACTATTATTTATTATAAGGTAGAACCCTCTGAAGGTATCTTATCTGAAGTAGTTATCCTCTTTGAGATGGCATTTGAAACTAAGAATAATAACACTTTTGGAATATCTATAAATATTTAACCGGAAATAGTTTTTGCCATTATTACTCACCCAGTTAATATACTCGTAGAAACGTCCTGTTTTTCCATCATGAGTTGCTATACGCGTCAATAGATGAGTTGCTAGTATAGGTATACAGATTTTCATTTTTCGTCTCGTGGATGATTTCTTGAAGTCATTCAATATCGAAATGTCTACAACATATTATTTCAACTTGAGAGAATGTCTCAGGCTTGGTGGTAGTCTTTTATATCATAAATAAATGAGGAAAGACTAGCTATGCAGATTCCACTGGATTTTTTATTTTGCACGACCATGGTTTCGTTGCAAAATAACACCATAACTTGATGATGCTGCCTTTCAACGGAATTACTATATAGTCGTGCAAAATAAAAATTCTGGTGGAATCTTCGAAGTTAGCCTTCTCTCATTTATGCCTATTAATTCATTTTGGCCTATTCATAAAGATAAAATTTGTTGGAATTATTGAATCAATATTTACACAGCAAAATATTTAGCAATCAATGGCTTTATCTTGACCTTAATCTATGTAAATATCTACTTTAATATAAACTTTAAGATTGTGGGATTTATTTTATTATTGAATTAAAAATTATCTTTGTTCCAGTTCAGATCAATGATTGCTGTGTTGTCCTGGAATTTCCCAAAAACGCAAAGGTAAAATTACATTTGTGAAAAACGAAGGCTGTCACGGATCAAAGACTGTATGCTCACTGCAGATTATAGGGATCTTTGTCCCTATTATTTTTCTCCAACTTCATTCGACCACCCCTCTCTAATCCTTGGCGTTGGGAAGATGGCGAGAGTTCGAGAGTTGGAGTTGAACAAAAAAGTTTTTGTGGGGGAGATGTCAAAAGAGCGGCCGGTAGCCTATCCAAGTTCGAACGAATTGACGGTTTTCAGGAAATAAAAGAAGACAAAAGACCGGAAGAGGCAGGAAGGGCAGTAAGTACGGGTCGAGTGAGGGGGGAACATGCCGAAAAGAGGGTTGGAAAAATCGTGGATATGTATTCAGACATAAGGGGTGGCTGTTTTTAGAAATGTTTCTTTAGATTTAATCGCAAAAAAAACGTCGAAATAAGATGCCTTTAGGGGCGAAGAGTCTGAGATTAAGGGAGAGAATGAAATTTAGAGTAAAAACTCCGAAGAACAGGTACGAAAAAAAGTACATATCTTCTGTCAGGTTATTTTTTTATTCAACAGATGAAATGCGAATACAATTATAAGTGAGAATAAAACACGAAAACCAGAAGTAGAGACGGAGATGATCTGAAAAGATCGATCAAAGATTCACTTGGGCTTGTGTCTTTCATCTCAAGTAATAATAGAATTAAAATTCGGGTGCCGATTGGCGAAGTCAGGTGATCATCGCCCGGCATCCTGTAAACCCATACCTTGCTCCCATAGAGCACTAAGCGGTCATTGACGGTGTTTATCGTCGGACTAGTTTTTTTAAGTTAAATATTTCAACTTAAAATTAAGTTGAAGTGTCCATATTAAAAGAGTTTGTAATTTACACAGACTTTCTTTCACCGTACAACGCGTTTCACCAACTTGCGGCATTGACTGGGTACAATATCAAACGCGAGCCCAAGAAAACGCCAGATGTCACAAAAAACAAAACCCCAATTCCCTCTTTACTAAACACCCCTTAGATTGTAACCAACAGAGCAATTTTGTCCCAGAAAAACTACATGTCCACCCTAACGGATTGAAAATGGGTGCTCTAGAGCTAATCGAAATTGGAAGGCACTTAGCGGATCCCAATACAACACATTGTAATGAGTAATTATACGCCCATAGCTCCCTTCTCCTTTCCGAAAAATTAACGTCGAGGGTAAACAAACCAAACGGTTAAAAATACTCAGTTACATCTACGTCATGACCTGTCCTTATGAAACCTCATCACCAAAACACCGTTCTTGCGTTTTATTTTCTCTTTCTTTGACCACCGAATTTCACTTCAGACAAACCTTCCGCTGAATTCAGACTGTCGTTTAAGTGTGTGCATGGTCGCCAATCGTATTGATATTGATAAGATGACAGTGCAAACCGTTATAACTGAAAATTTGGTGATCGAAAAGATCTGCACTAAGCTCGTCCCAAAGGCCTTGAGCACTTGAGGCTCCAAGAAGACTACCTGACCAGAAACGACATCCCGACGATTTCCCAACCACGACTTAACACAGGCAGACTATTTCCTAACACGCAAAACTGAAATCCTCCCTCAAAGAACACAACCATGGGATCCTAAATGCCTTAAAAGTAGCATCTATGAGTGCCCTTTAGGACTTCTGCAATTTGCCTACCAGGAGCCTTGGAGTTATATAAAAACTCCTGGCAGAAGTGTGTCGATGTCCAAGGGATGTGCTTTGAAGAATTTTGAGATTTTTCAGAAATATCTAAAATAAATCTATTTTTCCGATACTTTTTATAAAAACCTTGTGCATTTCCCTGGGTGCATAATAGTTTTGTAACAATGAGTAATACTCCCTATGTCATTGGAATTTTAGTTACTACCTTCGTTTATTAAGTACTGTTAATGATTAGGCATTCATTATGCCATGATTTTTCTTTTGTTTATGTTTGAAATTTTCAATGAAACATCCAATGGGTATTTGCAATAATCATATATTTTACACGGTTAATTTAATACAAGAATATTAGCTCAACTATTCTTGTATAAGTAGAAGAACGACTCTAATATCGTGTTTAAAAGTACTTTTCAGTCCTACCTTAAGTATTTATACTTCATTATCGGAGTTAAAATTATTTTTTTAATCACACGTGTATCCAGCTGTGTGAATATTTTTTTCCAATCTTGAGCAGGAGCGTCCACTATTTTGATTGAGAAAACGTTAAAAAAATTTACAGTTGAGTCTCTTCCTCTGTTTGAAACTATATGTGAGACCAAGGCTTAAACGTTATGACAATAATCATGATAAAGCAGACAAAATTAACATTATCCGTTATGAAGGAATGCTACCGATTAAGGTTGCGTTTAGCATCGTCGAAACCGTTTTGGGATCGCACTCGCAATTTTGCAATCGCACTTCCTTTACGAAGGATATTTTTGGGTATATTTCTGCGTTGAGAAGAAATGAAGAGTAGAGGGGAGACGTAAATGGATTTAAAGAAAAGTAAGAGTAAATATTTGGGAGGGTTGGTGTTTCGAATGAATATTGAGCAAGAAAAGGTCAGAGGTGAGGTAAAACGGGGTCACCTGGAGAGGGAGACGTTTTGACTGGAATCTAAATTTTATTAATGGTGACTTTATTCTATTTCTTTATTTATTATTCGTTTATACTTCTCCCGAATCGCTGCAAATAATTCGTGTTCGATGAATGATTGACGAGGGATCGTGGGAGTGACTCCCCAAGTCCGTAAATTTGTTTCCCGGAATATAAAAAAGAATAGGAGGAGGAGAGGAGGAAATAAAGGGTAGAAAACCTGAAAGGGTATCGAGAAGGGTGAGAAAGGTCGAGAAGAGGCAGGGCGAGGTGGGGAGGGTTTGAGTGCGAGTTATCATCAGAGCCGCGGAAAAGAGTCCGGCTCCGGGGTACGAGGTAAATTGTCGTCAATATCTCTGCCAATCTCCTCTCACCTCTCCGTCAAAATCAGCCCTCTCCCTCTCTCCTGCCATTCCACTCCACCCACCTTCCCCCCTCCCCGGCGGATCCACTGAAATTTGGTTTCATTTTCCGTCGACGGGTTTCTTCATTTTTCCTCCTCCCTTTTGCTCTTCTTCTTAGCTAGGTCGCTTGGTTTCTCTCTCATGTGCGTTCTTTTCATTTTCTTCATTCCCTATCAAGGAGGACAGGTATAAGGGTCAAGTCCTTTATCTTTTTTCAAGGAGCTGCTCCAACGGGAGTCGGAAATGTCGGACAAAATATGAATCCTTTCCCGTGTTGTTTTCCGTCAGGAGTCCTAGAGAAAATTTGAGAGCGAACACGCTATTAAGTAGGAGTGTACCACTCCTCTTTTTTCTCCGTGGAAGAGATGATTGCTGCCGTTGTGTCATTAATGGGGCACAAGCTCCGGGATTCCGGCAAAAACTTGGTTCCCATCGCCCTTGACATTATCAAAAATTGAATTTTCTCAAAAATTTTCGAACAATTGTTCAACGGGCTGTCAAAAGTTGATGGTCTGTTTAATCCGTTGCTATCACTATCTTTGAATTGTGGGGATATTATTATCTCCTTTTTTCGTGCTGCATGGAAAATAAATTAAGTTACTGACCTTCTCACCTATGATGATGTAGTCCTTCAGGCGTTGTACGCCTTTGGAAATAGTAGATCGATATCGTAGAACATGTTTTTGAGATTCTCCAATGGTAAATTTTCATTATATTCTGTCTCGAGTGATTACCTAAATTATTTATATTTTGAAATTCGTACCTCATATTAATTACTTATAGTACGAGTCACCTCGTAATTATACAGGTACCTCCATTCATATTGCCTCTTTTGCCCTCCTTAATTACTAATCTTTTACTTACTAGTCCATGCTTTCAGTAAATCTCTTTTCCTCGAAATAGGTTTAGTGTAAAAATGTATGTAGTCTTTTCTTCCCTTTATGTGTTTACTTAAAGCTTCCATCTAAAATGAAACCTCTTTAATTGGCATTGTTAAGCGTGGTCTAGTGGGTAGAGCGTTGCGTTACTAACCGGGGGACATAGGTTCGATTCCAGGTTTCTGCGTACCCTCGGCTTCACCCAAGTTGTGTACCAGATCTTCCTGGGAAACAGTAGGGTAAGGCAGGGAAAGGAACTGGCCTATCTTATCATGACGTGGAAATTTTACTCGCCGTAGGGCTTAGTTCTTAGGTGAGCTCTATTCTCACCTATCAAACCGTCCTTCGGGTCGAAGACTGTTTTTTTTATCTTCGTTAGAGATTTGAGCCTATAAATTTCCGACCGACCCATTTAGTCAGCTAGCTAATCTGCATTTTAGTTGGAATTATTATACATGTAAGGCTAGAATGATCGAAAATTCCTTTTAAACCATCAAAATATGTTTTCACGCACCCTACTTTATCTTCGAACACGAAGCTTTATCAATCAATCAATTAGTTTTTGGTTGAAAAGTTCAAGGCTGTGAATTCGTTTCCGTCGCCATTTATAGTATCTAAAACTTGAGTGAAATCTTAGTTTTATTATTTCAAAGGATACGTGTGATCCAAATGTGAAGGGGCTCTCACGCAAAATTACTACGTGACGCGAATTGAGATCAATTAAATCCTCGCATCGATGGTACTCACTCTTATTGCTCTTATTCCTGACATTCCGTTTCCCTTTTCATCCTTCCCTTGATTCCCCTACCTTGGCCACATCATTCACCCGGAAGACTTCAAAGAGGAACACATGTTTCGCCCAACGACACTGCGTGTTCGGTACGAGGATGATACTAACCAGGTTTGCTCCGCGTTCTTGACGAGGAATTGGCGCACTGAGCATCGTTTCTCTGAGGACGCGAAGCTTGCGACGTGGAGGAGAAGGGAGGAATGAGGGCCAGGGAAACATCTTAGGGGTAAGGGGTGGTGGCATCTTGAACCTAGAGGATAAGCGTTTGACACGAGCAGAGATGACGCGGGAGAGGGAGAATTTCGACCAAATGGACCGATAGATTCCCCTCGTCTCTCCCGAAGCAGCCGCGGGGAGAACACCCCACTTCCCTTCCCGGCCTTAGCCTCACACCCCCGACCTCCACTCATCATCGCCGCGCCGAGGAATCACGCCCACGGTGGAGGCGAACCGGATAAGCCGCGCGGGCATCCCATTCTCTCTACCCCGCTTCCTCGGCCACCACAGCCGTGGGGTTCCGCGGCTGGGCAGAGGATAGTTTTGGTTTAATCAAAATTAGCACTTCGTCCAGAGGGGGGTTCGAAGAGGTGTGGGGAAGGGAAGAGAAGCGGCGAAACCCGAGATCCTCGTCCATGGACACATTGAAACCGGAAAGAAGCAAGAGTGAGACACGAAAGATCACGGAAGTGGAGCGGTTGCCGCACGATTACGAAAGGACAAAATCTCTCCGTTCCGTAAAATTCACCTTTCCAAGTTTTAATGAAAGAGATTTGGTTTTACCACGTATGTAAATCAATGCGAGAAGTCAAAGGGAGGAAGGAGAAATGATTCTCGTTACATTTATCATTAAAAGTTGTTGCAATGTGATTACATAATTACACATTAATTTAGTGTTGATTTATAATGCTTTTTAATTTACCTAATAATTATATAGAATTATTTTTCTAAAAATAATTTAATATTTCAATAATTTAATTTGTTGAAATCCTAGTTTTCATGCGTTATTACAAAAACTACTTGTTCTTAAACAGGTGATTGATGTTAATGAATGTACAGTTATGTTGGCTGCATTCTGTGGTCCACTTTTCTTTTTAATACTTGCTTTTTCGCTTATCGTAGCAAATTCTAAGCGAAGAGATCGATAAGATCAACAGATTCAGGCTTAAGGTTGTGGAAGTTCTTTATAATGAATAAAAGGAGAGTTTGCACTTTTACACAGATTTATTAAAGCGTACGACGCGTTTCAACTCACAGAGTCATCATCAGATACCAGACTCTTCTTGTCTCGTCTTGTACCTGATGATGACTCTGTGAGTTGAAACTCGTCGTACGCTTTAATAAATCTGTGGAAAAGTGCGAAGAGATTGATAAATGACATATCCGGGCCTTCGACTTAATAAATACGAGGGTCATCCGGAAAGTAGTACCCGTGCAATAAAATCGTGAAATAAAGACACAAAAGTAAATATTAACAAACATAAAAAATTTTATTTGAAAGAGGATACTTTAAACTACTTCTCAGCATAATCTCCAAGCAAATTAAGGCATTTGTCATAACGTGTGACAAGTTTCTGTATTCCTGCTGCATAGTCCTTCGCCGCCAGCTCATTGAGATACAGGGTCACTCCTTCTTTAAGTTCTTCATCGCTGTCAAATCTTTTTCCTGCCAAAAAGTCTTTAAGCTTTGTAAAGAGATGAAAATCTGAAGGGGCCAAGTCCGGGCTATACGGTGGATGGTCGAAAGTTTCCCATTTGAATTGCTGCAAAAGTTTTTGTGTTATCCCAGCTGCATGAGGCCTGGCATTGTCATGAACGAGAATGACACCGGTAGACAATAGACCTCGCCGCCGATTTTGTATTGCCCGCCGTAATTTCTTTAATGTTTCACAATACGCATTGGCATTAATAGTGTCTCCACGGGCCATAAAATCAATAAGCAATACACCTCGTCGATCCCAGAAAATGGTTGCCATGAGTTTCCTGGTGGACAGAACTGTCTTGAATTTTTTTGGTTTGTTTGGTGAATGAGCATGATGCCACTCCATTGACTGTCGTTTACTCTCAGGTGATGCATAACAAACCCATGTTTCGTCACCAGTAATTATGCGAGTCAAGAAAGAGTCTCCTTCATCAGAATAACGTCCCAAAAACGTCAGTGCTGCAGCCATACGCTTGGTTTTGTGCTCATCTGTAAGCATGCGAGGGACCCATCTTGCACAAATTTTTGCATAATGCAGATGGTGTTTAACAATTTCATGAACAATTGTTCGAGAAACATTGGGAAAATGCTCACAGATGTCATCAATTGTGACGCGCCGATCGTTCCTCACGAATTCGTCAACTGAGCTCACCAGTTGGTCTGTAATGACAGACGGTCTCCCCGAACGCTCATCGTCGTGTGTGTTCCCCCTCCCCATGTTGAAGTTGCGACACCACCGCCGAACAGACGACTCGTCCATTACATTGTCTCCATACACCTCCTTTAATTGGCGATGAATATCACATGGGCGAACGTTTCTTGCATTGAGGAATTTAATCACTGCCCTCACTTCACAACTGGCGGCGTTCTCAATTTTTTTAAACATTGTAAACAATCACAGAAACAACACAGGCAATGCTAGCGTCACGCAACTTGGCTCAGAGAAGGCAGACAAGCCACTGAAGCTATCTGACCTCGTCCAGCGGCTACTCGCGTCGTCAGCACTTCATGCGGCACGAACGGCTACTACTTTCCGGATGACCCTCGTATGAATGCAACCACTTTGTTATGGTTGTTCGTTTCATATATTGTTTAATAAACTCCGTTTAACATTCACCAATGGATCCAATTTTTAAATGTTGTTTCGCATGTAAAAAATGTCGGTTAATGATTTTAAATCTACATTTTTCAGTGTTTTTTATTTGACCAAGTTAGAACGAAGCGTTTGATTAAGAACGTTGACAAATGAGCAAATTATTTGAATGCGTAACCGTTGAACGAAGCAGGGATTTACTCCCTGCGGAAGAGGAGGAAAAAAGACTTCATGGATATCCTTTGAACTGCACGCAACGTATTTCGGTGGCAAAAAATAAAATCCCACGCGCCGTTTGATTCATTTCGAATTGTTCGAGTAGCTTGAAAGCCCTGACGAAACTAACGCCATGTCGGAAGCAAAGGGTTCGATCGCATCGTGTGAAGCGGAACAGTGGGAAATACGTAGAATTACGACCGCGGAATGGGTCGTATAACAATGAACCCAAAAAGGGGTGGGTCGGAAGGAAATGGGGGGGTGGGAAAAGGAAAGGGTGTGAGCTTATCGTTCAAATCCCTCGCTCACCCCCCTCCCATCCTCTTCTCCTCTCCCCCCTCCCTCACGGTGAAAGGTCTGAGTCAGTTGGAAGTCGAGAGAGATGGAAATCGTTTAATCGCCTAAGATATCTCTTTAAATGACCTGTGGACGGGATTCGGGAAGCTTTCGAGTGCGTTTTTGTTCTTGGCCTCCCGAGGGCAGCCGGAGAACCTTTTCGGTCGCAGGCGCTCAGCTTGTGAGTGGAGAGTTGTGTGGACCGACGGCGTCCACCCCTCTTCCTCCCTTCTCCTTTCGCTCACGACAGAAATCGAATCAAGCGCCCGCTCCGTTTTGGACGGCGGGCGAACGGGTCGCGCCCCGCCCCCTCCGCCTCGCCGCGCCACCCCCCTCTCCCCGTCGGACCACTCCCATTCCTCTCTCACTCCGCGGCACGGGAACTGGCCAGCCGACCGTGCACATTCCCTCGGAAAGCCCCTCCTCCCATTAGACAGAAGTATGGTCATATTTGAGGTGGGCTACTGCTGCAGTAGTCGAGAGGGATTGAAACCCAGCATCCCCGTCGATCTCAAAAGTAGGTCACAGGTGATGGGATACGCTCGCGATCTGACATAATGGATTTCAGCGAATTGGCAATAGGTTTGAATTCCCAAAGGTGTTGAGGTGCTTTCAATGGTTCACACATCTCTATGTTAAACCTTTAATTAGGTTCACCGGCGGACACGTGATGCGTTAAAACAATAGTCCCACAAGCACTGTCAATGACGATTTTGCCACGGCCTTAGCTTCTCATCATTCTAGCCCTTCTCTATGAGGTAATTTGAATTACTCTTGAATGTCAATAATACATTTTTGTTCAAATGCTGGTCTGAGGTCACAGTCGGAGTCATTGCGAGTATTTCAAAAGCGACGCTTTTAAGTGCTGATATGATTAAATTGGTTGCGTTGGAGGGTCTTAAATTTACTGTCACCAGTTATACAGTTCGCTTTTACTCAAATTTCATCCCTTAACACTGCTCATTTCATCGATGAAATATCTGTGAGACTTGGAGAAAGAAGATATTTGCTAATTCTTCTTTCTACTGGAAGATAGACTTTGCCATCCTCTTATATTGTCAATGCTCCTGAGTCTTTAAATATTTTAATTTAAACAACATATTTCGTCTTCTTTGTGAAACCATGCCGAGTATTTATCTTCAAGTGATATATTGGTAACAAATCAATTGATTCTCAAGCATGTGAAACACACCTGGTTCCTTCCCGAAAATTGGTCGGCTAAGTGAGAGTATAGTTCACCTAGTAGAAAACCCAACGTCGTCCAGTTCCTTTCCCCGTGCCACCGAAGGTGTACCAGGAAGATTATTATTAGGTAATCTACCGGTTAAGGTAGGTTTTTGGATAGACACAACTGTCAAATAAACATTTTGTAACTCCAAACAAAACCCAATCCAGAAACCCACTCTACATCAGGTCCCTCTTCATCTCGGTGTACTTCTTTCCTCCCTTCATCCCGTCCAACATCCCTATCCTGTTCCTACCCTTACCTCGCTTGCCCAACATTCTCCCCTCTATTACCCTCTTCAACATTCCACTACCGCTCAATACGCCTTTCATCCATTTTTCCTGCCTCCATAGGATTTCTCTCAACAAACCCCTCTCCTCACCCACCATCTCCAGTACTTCCTCATTTGTTTTCCTTACGGTCCATTTCACCTTCTCCATTCTTCTCCACACCCATATTTAAAAACGCCTCCAATCTACGTCTATCCTCCTGCTTCAGTGACCACGTTTCCGCGCCGTACATAGCTATGCTCCATGTTAGAGTTTTTACGAGTCTTGTCTTAACATCCTTAATCAACGTCCCCGTCATCAACTCCCTCCTCCTTGAGTAAGCCTCCTTACCTAGCGCAATTCTTCTCCTTACGTCCCTATTACTTTGACCGTGTTTGTCCAAAACACTTCCGAGATATGTAAACTGTTCTACCTGCTCTTTTTTTCCCTCCTATTTTAATATTTAGCTTAGCCTTTTTCTTTCTGGAAAATCGCATAACCTTTGTTTAATTAATATTGATTATCATCCCATATCTATCGCACTGAACCTCTAATTCACTCAGCAATGCTTGCAACCCCTTGGCTGACTGACATATTAGAGATTGGTCATCAGCCAAGCTAACTAATATCACGAATTTCCCTCCGACTTTCATTTTTACCTCCAGTTCTTCCCATGCCTCTTTAATCATTTCCTCCACATATACATTGAACAGCACCGGTGACAATGGGCAACCCTGCCTTACCCCTCTTCCTAACACTGCCCATCCGGACTCTCCGTTCCCCATTCGCACCTGAGCAGTCTGAGACATGTACAGGTTGTGGATCAGTCTCCTGTCCCTCCAATCCATTCCTATTTTCTGCAATACACGCATTAATTTTTCCCAATTCACTCTATTAAACGCCTTTTCGAAATCTACGAAACAGGCAAAAACGTCCTGATTGTATTCAATATTCCTCTCGACTAGTGATCTCATAACTGCAATGGCATCACGCGTACCTCTTCCTTTCCTGAACCCAAACTGATCATCCCCTAAGTAATCATTTGCCTTACTCTCTATCCTTTTGTTGATGATCCTGAGAATAACTTTAGCTGCGTGGGATATCAAACGTATTGTTCCGTAATCCTCGCATGATGTAGCCTTTGCCTTTTTTGGAATAGGAACTAACACCGATCTCACAAAATCTTCCGGCCCGATTCTTTCCTCATAGATACTACGAATCAGTCCATATAGAGTCTCCTTCCCACATTTTCCTAAACATTTCAAGAGTTCCACAGGAATGTTGCCCACCCCCACGGCCTTATTTGTTTTCATCTCCTTTAATGCCCTTTCTATTTCATCGTCGAGTATGCCTAGACCTAAGCTATCTTCTTCTACGTCATGTTCGTTTTCTATGTCCAACCTTGTCGGCCTAAGCTCTCTACCATACAGTGTTTCTATATATTCATTTCATCTCTCGTGGGTTTTTTCTGGTTCAACTATTATCTTACCTCACTTATCTTTAACTGTTAGCACAGATCTTGCCTTCTTACTTCCAGATAATAACTTAACCTTGTTGTATTTCGCACCAATTGTGCGCACCAATTTCCCCCATTCCTCTGTAAACTTTCCATATCCTCGCAGTGCGTCTTCCACCATTCTTCTTTTGCTTTATTTGTGGCCCTTCTCAATTTATTGTTGAACTCTTTGTGCTTCATTTTGCCTAACTCTGTGCTTACATTTTTCCATCTTCTTCTCTCATCCATCTTTGCAATCATGTCATCCGTTACCCATGGTTACCTTATCCTTTTCCCGTTAACAGTTCCTATAGTGTCTTTTCTGGCTTCCGATATCCCTTGTTTGATACATTCCCATTTTTCTTCGATAGTACCAGGAAGATATGGTAGCCGAAAAATCGCACAAGTTGGGTGGAGTTGAGGATGCCCAGAGAGTCGAACCCATGTTCGAACCCGGTGGGTAGCCTAATGTTCTACCCATCGTACTACCTACCACTCTCCTAGTCCGCGTTTCATATTCGTTGAAACCCTTCCCATTGTATGCATTTGACAACAGGAGTGGATAATAGTGAATTAGTCGTAATTCTTCTTATTCTAGAAAATGTTTTTCCTTTGTTTTCCTATTTTGCGTACTAGCTTGAACACGATGTTTTCTGCGTAAATATTAAATTAATTTATTGTGGAAGAGAGAATCTAAGTGAACGGGTTTGCGCTAGAAGAGAAGTTAGGCGTGATCACATGGAGCTGTCACATTGTACGTTGCATTAGTATTATTATTATTAAATTCGTAGAAATTACCAATAATGATAGAAATATAATCTCAGGTAATCTCAGCTATAAAAACCACTATTTATTATCATTGGTGCTATGACTTATTCACTAAACGTTGCTTCATTTTCCCAAAGATATACTTATATTTTTACTCCATACTACTTCGTCCCTTTATTCCGCCCGAAACGTGTATTTGATTACCTAATATATATTCTTACCTCGGTGACTCCCTAGTTCTCAATTTCACTGATATTTTCGGCGTTCTTTTTTTGTGTCATCTTCAAAATTTTCAAGAAATTGCGCCTTTTTACCCGCATCTCATTCGTTTTTATCCCTTACTATCCAAAGTTGTGTTATCTCTTATACCTACATTTGAAATTCTTACAATTTATACCTATACCCCCCTCGGAGATAATATTTCGGTTACCCGCCTAGCTGTACTCCACATCGGTCTTTATTAACCTAAATTTTATTCTCTCTTTTGAATTATAAATTCTATTTATCCTTTTTGAATGGGAACGCTTCATGAACTGATCAAAATCTTATAACAGGCAATTTTAGCTATTCTGTCATTTTTCAAAATTAAGTGAACAGTTCCTGTCTAGATTATAAATTAATCTCTCTAGATTATACATTAATCTACCCCACATTGATATTGAAATTAATTCCGAATTGTTGTTTTCGCGATTTTTTCGTATAACATTTTGGTTATTGTGTCTTTTCACTAGTTTGTTATAATCCTTGTTGTTGCTCTAAATATAAGAAAATTGAGAATAGTTTTCTAGTCGAATGTCGATTCCGTTCTATGCTCTCTAATCTTTCATTTAGTAGATATGAAGCTGGCCGGTTTCATGCGCACCTTTATTACTTTAGCGGCACATATCTCTCATCATTGGGATGGTCTCTCGACCGTAGCGTTTTCGATTCAGATCAGCGCGTGTATTCTCGCCGGCCTTCTCAAGCGAAATCTATGCCATAACGTCGCCCCTAGTGCTCGCGCATTGCGTGTGAATCGTATTATTTTCGCGAGCGAGTCCCGAGATAACTTCACTTCCTGCCCGTTGAACCCTGAACGCACCCTCCCCACTTCTCCCTTCCCCGCGGCCCTGGATCTCTATAGCCATCTCCCGCTATGTTTTTCTCCGTCCCTCCTTCCCTATGGCTAAACTGCTCGTTACTTTATCTGAGAATTCTTCCGAGCTTCCCTAACCCCCATTCGTCAATCCTCGTAGCCGCCCCTCCCCGCTCGCTCTCTCTCTCTCTCCCTGCAGTTGCCTTGGCGAAACACGACTGCCCGGCACAGGGCGACCAGGACCTTGTCGCTTCGGTGATCCTGCGATTTGGCCTGCGAGCGGCCGTAATGAACAAATTAATATCCACGCGACAATGCCGGTCGACCGCGCGTTCTGCGGTCCGCTTGGGGTCGCGAGGGTGAGGTCGTCGTCCGCTCACCCCTGCATTTGTTCGGTCGAGGGCTTGTGTGTGTGTCAGTGGGGCGAGGGGAAGGCGTGCGGGGCCCCTCATTACCCCTGCCCTTCCGACCCCACCCCCGGCACACACTACACTCGAGTGGCGGCGACAGCAAGCTCACCCTCCCAAATCGCCCCTCCGATTCCAGGAAGGCGTGGATTTGCTGTCCTTCCTCCCTCTATTTCTCTCCCTCTCTCTCTCCCTCTCTCTCTCTCTTTCTCTCTCTCTCTTTCTCGCCCTTCCTCCTATCTCCACGCCGATGAGAGTCGCGCACAAAATCCACGCCGGGCTCTCCAACGACGATAACTCACGAGAGGAGAGAGATTAGGCGGGATTTAAATATTTGCGTGGCGCGGCGATAAAAAAAAGTCGCGGAATTTGCATGGCAGACGGCGAGCTACGTCGCAATGGGTCAATTCACGGGCGTCGTTAACCACGCAGCGCTTTCCCACCAAAGGGACCTCAAATCTAAATATTTTCCCGCGGCGAAATTCATGGTGCACCAAAACATTCAAGTCCAGTGGTGGCGAGGCGTTCGTTCACTGTTATGAACCTCACCGCTTAAGATTTTTCTTTCCGTTTTCATTCCTCACTTCGTGGCAATTTTCGTGCCGATTCTTTCCTCTCTTTTTTTTGCACGATGACGGACGCCAAATGGCGGATGATCGGATAAAAATGTGAGGACGAATTGGAAATGATGACAATAACGTCGGGTTTTCTCCCCGAGACGGATAGGTCAGGTTCGAATCACACACAGGCAGGAGGAGTTCGTACTGATTTTGCGGCCCGTTCATTACGCCGCCGAGGGTATGCTGCCCCAGTGTCATTTGAAGCGCGATCAGTTTGTTTGGAATTCAAAGCTGAGCCTTCCGTACCAAAATGGGAAAGTTTAATTTACATACCATTGCCGTGCATTCTTCTTCATTTCATCGATTTTTAGTATGGTTTATACCCTCAATAATAGAAATGACTTTAATAGTCACATATTTACTTCCCTGGAACCTTCTATTGATTTTTGGAACGCTAGAAGACGTTGTACTCAGAATAAGGGAAAATGATTTGTCATTATAAATTTCCTGAACAATTTTTCAAGCGTACCTTTCCTGAAGTTATTGGCCGTATGGGAATTCTTGGCCATCTGTGTCGTTTTCCTTCTCGATTCCAAATTACTTTCTAAAAAGAAATTTCGCAATCCTCATCTGGTTTTTACGCGCAGCATTACGTTCTTTCCTCCTTGAGGGCATTCCGAGTTCGTCAAGGGAAGAACGGCAGACGAAGCCGGAGATATGAGAAGACAATAAAAAAATGAAGTGGGAATGCCAAGAGGAAGCATGGAAGGTTAAGGGTTTTATGGGTTAAAGCGCGGGGGAAGAGGAGAGATGCTGGGCATGTATGAAATAGGAGAATTACATTAGAAAAAGATGCTCGCTCGAGATGGATTATGGATCTTATGAGGGAACTCTGGAGCATGCAGAATATAGTAAGCTTAATTGTGTTGATGATGATTAATTCATTCATATCATGCTGACACCATCTGATGCCATTAGATCAACTGCCGTGTCCTCACGTTCGTAGAATTTAGTCGATTCACTGGAAAATTACGGAGAATTTCAAATCTATATGACAAGCCACATAGAACTTTCGACATTGTGTCCGTCGTGGAAAATGATACTTGTTTTAGACAGAACCATTCCTTTTCAACCTCAGGGCACTGTTTGCAAATCGGGGAATGGATCGTGGTGGCGATAGCGCCTGGTATCGGTTGCCTGCATCCTCACGCTGACCGGACGTTTGTCAGTCTTCGTCTTCTAATAAAATGAACGTAGATGAGAGACGAAGATGAAAAATAGTTCCGTGGAGTTTTCAGAGCTCACAGATGACGAACATCGAGGCGCTTCTGCCTGTAACGCGAAATCGGACGAACATACAGGAGCACTCATGAAAGGCCTCTCTCCACGGGTTCCTTTGCCTACCTCGCGCGCGGACACCTCTCGTACTCCACGGCCGAACATCCACCATTCCGAAGGTGTCGGTCGTGGTTACCACAGCGCATCGTTACCCTCTTTCGCTCCTAGAGAGGCTATGACACGCGGCTAGGAGCGTTATGCTCGAGGAGGTTGTGTGTGAGATTCTGGAGGCGGAACTCAACATGATGCACTCCTTATAACGAAAAAATGAAAGAAGATGAATGCAATTCCGCACGCAAATACTTTTACGGTCACTCCCAAAAATGGCGAGGAGCGTGGATGAAGAAAATAAGAAGAACGCCGGCGTGGCGGTGTGAGCGAATACAACGCCAACTCGCTCGCGTGATGATCCGAATCCAGTGCGTCGTAAAGTACTCGAGGGATAAAAAACAAGAGAGAGTTCCCACCACCCTCCCTCGGCCGTACCCTTCGTCTTCGACCACTCCCCTCCCCACCAGCAAGGCTCCTTCACGCTTGCCCCGCCCCGGGTGTCTGCAATAGGAATGGGGTGGAAGAGAGGATGTAGCAGAGGTGCAAAAGAGGAAAGTAGGTTGCTGCGCCCTTCTGGTCATAAATGCCGAGATGAATCCAGCGGGCACCGAAGCCTCTCGCGAGAGCTTCCCTTAACTCACTCCCTTTCCCCCCCAACCCCCACGCACACCCTACGTGGTGAAGGGAGGGGAGGCTTGGGGAGGTGGGGGGCATTATTCACCCGCCATAAACGGAAACCTATATTTTTTAATAGAAAGGAAGAGGAAAGGCTGGAAGGGTGTGAGGGGGAGCATAGGTGTAACGCACCGGTCCCAGAAGGGATGGATGCGTTAGTAAACGATAGATTCGTCCCTCCCCCAATCATCCCTCCCTCTCACCCGTTCCCTTCCCACTCGATCGTAAACTAAGCTCGTCGAGAAAATGTGAAGCAATGGGGAGAGGTAAAAAAAGGGGGGAGGAAAGAGACGACTTGAGGAAAGTAATGCGGAGCGATAGTTTTTCCGTCTTTTACGTCCCCGTGGGTTCGGTGGTAACGGAATTGTATATCCCAAATAAACGACCGAACGGTGGTTTCGTGATATTATATTTGCATCGGTGATCGAATCGGCGCAAAAGAGTAATTTCATATCCGAATTCGAACTCCGGTCTCACATTTCCCCGTTCCGAGTGTCATTTCCCTCTTTTTAAAGCTCTTTATCATGATGGAAATGCATTTTCCTCGAGTAAAGTGCCGTACTCTTTTTATTGCTATGATCGCGTGGGGTTAGGTGAATAGGGCACCGAGATTTTGTCGTGTCGTTTCTTCGAGTCTTTAAGTATATGCGGGAGGGGATTGAGTTTCGCATAGGTTAAGTCCAATTAAGTTTTCACGGTTTTGTTTATGTTTCACTCACTAAAGAGATGTCATTTTCTCTTCTTACGCGCGGATTTTATTTTTTCCATCAAAGGTGCACCAAATGCTATTCATATCGATAACCTACAGTCTTTATTCATTATATATATTAATGAATATATATAATTAAAATGGAGATGCGAAATAGCGCTAGTGACCAAAAAAACAGAGGACACACATGCAAAAAAATTCATGCGTATTCGGAATTTTTGGTGGCCAAACCACCTTTCTCTAAGGAATGAAGAAACTGAGAGTAAGTGGAGGCAGATGGCTTGGCCACCGAAAATTCGGAGTACATGTGAGTCTCATTTGTATGTGTATTTTCACATGGATGCTCTAATTTTAAATATATATGTAAATATATCTTCATTTATATTTATTTATATCTTTATTATATTTTTTTAAATATGTCTGTTGTACACTTGATCGTTCTAATACATTTTCATTATATCTCCTACCATAACACCATGGGGTTAATAATACATTGCCAACTTCATAGTTAGAGAGACACTCTTTCAAGTTAGAAGTCCAAATGCATGAAAGGTAGGAAGATAGTATATGTTTTATTTCCTTAAAATTTGCCTTTCGGATCCAGAGAGGTGGATTTGTATTTACTTATTTCATATTTTTCTTTCTGTAAGAGTCATTACCTGAGGGGTAATTGTGTCCAAAATGCATCATCTTAAAGGTTAAATTCAGTAAAAAAATAACGCAATAGCGCGATTTTTCATCGAATTGAATGATAGAATTCAAAGTTAATTAGGTATCTCGAAAATAATATGCATAGCTTTGGGCATGGAGTTTTAATTTTAATTCAATTGAATGGGATTAGAAAAACCCATATACTTACAACTCACACCTGCAGGTTTAGAGAAGTTTATACGAGCAAACCAAAGCAAAGCAAACGTTTATATCATAGCAAATCAAATAAAATACTAAAAAAATTATAATGGCCTCCAAAATTATAGTAGTCAATCTTAAGGTTGGTTTCATACAGATAAGGGTGGGGGTCACATAGTACGAAGCACAACGGGGTGTGGAAATTCACACATTGTACGGATGCACGTCCCTTTCCCGTGCCATATATTGTATCTCAGAAAAACCTGGTTTGCGAAAAATAACGCAGGTTAGGTAGAGCTGAGTCTGTCCAGAGGTCTCCAGAGGAATCAAATCCGGTCTGGTCATTAGTTCGACACTGCACCCACTAGACTACCGCTACCTCGTTGTATTGGTCCTAGCATATAAGGAACAAATACGGAACTGTGTTATAATTGGTATATCAAAAAAGTATCTGCAAAACTTTTGAAAAAACTACATTTATTTAAGATATGGCTACAACACCTCAAAAGTCTACATAATACATCCCTTGAGCTTCTACACACTTTTTTCAGCGGCTTTTCCAAGAATCGAAGGCTCCCTGGCAGGCGAATTCCGGAAGGTCCTCTAGGGTGCGCGTGTAACCTTCTTTTATGGCAGTTAGGCACTTAGAGTCTCATGGTGGTGTCCTTTTCGGGAGGATTTCAGTTTCATGCGTAGGAAATAATCTGCTGGTGCCAATTCAGAACCGTAAGAGGGTTGGGGAATAGTCGCGATGCCGTTTCAGATGGCCTTCGCAAGCAGACACTCGATTCTGCTCTTGGTCGTCCGTCAAAACCTTCGGGACGAGCTCAGCGTAAATGTTTCGAATCACCAAATTTTCAGTGATATTGGTGTGCACTGTCATCTTATTGATGCCAATACGATCTGCGATCACGCAATCTACCAAGAGTCTGAATTCAGCACTTCACGCACACGTCAGGAAAAAAAAGATACCGATACCTTTTACACAAGCCTTGTAGTAACTTCGTCTGAGTAAACATGAGGGTAAAGTATCATAATAAATTAGTGTTTCTGGATTATGTTGCGTTGCTTCAACCTCGCCGGCATTATTTAGCCAGCGGTTGGTACTCTGCACAAGATCTAATTTATACATTGAAAAGATCTATAGGCACATTGCTCACTGCGATAAGAATCGAACAAAATAAGTGAAACTCAGATTATAATAAAATAGACTCTGTCTGGACCATTGAAAGGCAACGAGCGTACTTACGAATTAAAACTAAAGATACAAATAATTTGGGATAACCGCTTAACCAGAGGAAATATTTATGGCGCCGAGTGAAATTGGTACATAATCAGAATTTCAAAATTGACCTCCAAGAGGTTATCAGGAATCGTTTTTTATTCGTAAAACTCGCATTTACTGCATTAGACAAGATTACGCAAAGAAATTCGGAATATCCGAAAATAAAATATTACGTAATACAGTATTTCAAATCACCAGACTACTCTATAATAATTGGAATATACTATCTTGATATCCATCTGGATAGCTTTGGTGGTTTAATATAGATGTCGTTGGCGGTGCATGTAATAAAATGTTCCTTCGTATTGAGCAAGGACGTGAAATTAAAGCAATAGAATTAGTATCCATTGTTGCGAACTAATAGGAGAAACTATGCAACTATGTTATAATGTGAAAATAATTTTTCATCTATACCTATATGATCAACGATAAAATCATTTTTGTACAAATTTCACATTCAAAAAGTTTTAAATATAATTCAAAATTGTAGGAGTGAGTATTGTTAAGATTGTTAATTCAAGCATCTGTAGATCTTTTGCACTATGATTACTCGTTATAGTGATGCCTCCTCATCATCATATAGGCGCCGGCATGTGTCTCCGTTAGAACTGATTTTTAATAGGCCTAAGGGATCGGGATGGTGCGGAGGCTAACGTACAGGCTTCTCACCCGAAGGCCCGGGTTCAAATCCTGGATACAACAAATATTTTTAGTGTTATCCAGATCCCTACTTGAGGCGCTTTGTGGAGAGCACTTTGAGTGCAAATGGCCTTAGCTGTCGGTCGCCTCCCCAACAAAACTAACTTAATTGGCCTCTTTGGTTTATATGAGAAAGCCAGAGTTTGGAATGATTGCGAACAGGTTTTTTTTTATAAATGATGACCCTGTGTTCGTGGCAATAAACAATGAGTATTAGTCCGGAGCTGTTTTCCGAAAAAACACTGTATGCACTCCATTTCATAGTTGTCAGGCTCCCTCAGGTAATATTTTATGTGTCAAACTTCAAAACCTCAACATAACTATTTCTTGTGCAAAACGGGATTGAACGCCTATCGTGAAACGGTAGTGATAGCTCAGGTCATTCATGGTTGGCCTTTTTTAACGATTATTAAAGCTGAATACTAACCGTGATGACATCTTACTATTTTGAGTAAAAAATAATGCAAAAATTTCAGATATCTGAAAATGTCACTATTCTCTTTCAAAGATGTGCATTTTTACGATGTATTAAAAAAATCTCTTGTCTCTTATTAAATCAAGAACAAGTACGTTTGTAGTTTTCAAAAATAATGATACTTTCAGTAAAATGTGCTGGCATTTATTCATGATCAAAGCTGACATGGAATAAAATCCGCATACTTTGAAAATTGAATTTTAATTTGCACATGATCATCGTTACGTCATTTAGGTGATTGTTATGATCGAAGCGATATTTTATAGTTTCGTAAGTGATATAAAATGGAGCTGCAGCGTCAAACCATGTCGGGATAGAGGAATTTTTAGTCGATGCAATTCGATAGATTAAGAGGTGCTGTCCCTAAAATCCTTTTTCATATCGGTGGAATGTATGGAGATATCTGTGATCCGTCCATTTATATCCTCTGCACTGAATTCCAAGATATGTTCATTAAATTTATGCTGTATCTTCCAGAGAATATCGATTTAAAAAAATCCTCAGGTATTTACGTATTCCTAACTTGTCCCCCGAAAAGGCCCATTTTAATTCATAATCTTGTAATTAAAGCGAGAATTATGTTGAATTCAATTTCTGCCTCCGTGAAAGTGCATTGAATTTTTCTACGTTAACGTTAGACTTTGCTTCTATTACTTTAAAAGATTCACCGCATTCCACACACTCCATGTAAGTCACGATTTTAGCGAGCAAAAATGCGTATTTTCCATTTCTTTTTTGGCAGTGTGCCCGCGCGTGTGAATTGCTGCTGAAGTGTGCGGTGTGTTTTTGATGGAAAAGAGTAGCGCTTAAAGGAATCTGTGGCTCATTTGAATCGCGATGCCATGGCGAATGAACCCGAATCGGAATGGGTTTTCAAAACGAAGGTGCGAGTATGGAGTGCCACTTGGGCAGTGAGCTTCAGGAGTGACGAGTGCAGAAGAGCCGCATACGGAGCCTCGACCCAAAACGCCCCTTTGCTTCACGCTCCTTCCCACCCCGCCCCTTTCCCTTTGCCTACTTCCCTCTCTCACTCCCTCCCCCGCCACCCACCGCGCGCCCTCAGATGTTAGAAGAGCGCGGAATATGGCATCATATCGCGCTTTCGATGCTCTCAGGTATTTTTTTTCTGTTGGTGCCTGTTGCTCAGGGAAAAAAATTATGAAGACCGCCCCAGAAATTATTTTTTTCCTTCCTTTGGGTCTACATTTTTGTGCACTGATTTGAAAAAAAATCTTAATAAAAATAGCGCGATATTCCATTCTATTGTTTTACAATGCGTTTGCAGAATTATGTCGAAAGTTTTCTTTGGAAGACTTTTTATTCGTCTCATCACTACATAGCCGATTGATAGAGGCCATGATATTTAAGTAAGCTTTAACGTGCTCAACTAAACAACTTTTAACGCTTAAATTCGATAAATCATAATTACTATATATATCCGAAATTTTATGAACGAGTTTCTCCAAGCAACAGGTAGCAGTTATCATGCTGTTCGCTTACACTGTTTGGGGTGCCTCAGGAGTGACAATGGACAGCGAACAGCAAAGTAGGGTCCCGCCATGGAAAAGCGATCATCACCGACCATTTCTGATTATTCTTGTAATTCTAATGCCCGCTTCGTAGTTGCGAAACTCATTCTAGTTTTATGACCCTGAGCTAGTTGGAGCCTTTCTGTAGGCGGATTGGAACCGATTGTGTCGTTTCTGCCGCCGGCGAGAACGATACCGGCGTCCACCTCTCGGGAGCGCGCGTAACAATAGCATCCCTAAGTGATTTGCGCTTCGCTCGTGACCCTAGAACGCTTGAAAAAAAAGTCAGAGAAGGTTTATCGCCGTGCACTCGCCCTGCCACTGGAAGGAAAGGGATATTATGCCGTCTTTAGGGTCATAAAACGCTTTTCCGCGAGTAATCTCAGGGAGAGTGATGCCTGGAGGATGGGGGGCCGGACGCGTGGTCCTCGAGCTGGGGCCCCGGATGGGCGTGGCGTGGAGAAGGGGATCTTTGCTCGGGTCCAATGACGACGGGGCGGTGCGTACGGGGAACGATTTCACGGGGGTATGGAGGAGTAACTATCCCCATTCCCGCGCTCGGTTCCCAATACCGCCATTCTTTTTACCCTTTTCCGACGGACAGGGAAGTGCCTAGGACACCCTTTGGGTACGAAGGAAGAGGCCATCCCAGACAATGAATGGCGTCCGAATGATGAAGATTAAGACCAGCCTCCCCGAAAGAATACTGATCCACCCGGAGCTGGGGCGTTTCATTCCGAAATACATCGCTTCGGGATAAGCGTGGCTCTTTCTCCCTCTCTCCTCCCATCTGTTTCAGGAATCCGTACATTTTACGGTCTGCCGTCCAACCCTTGTGTACTTAATCTGCTTGCTCAAATCTAAGTTCCTCTCGTTAGAAAACAAAAGAATTTCTCTTGTATTTTACTTCTACAGATGAAAACCTACAATATTCCGGGCGGCAATATCACCCCTTTTTGTTAATTCTAATGTTCGAAATGATGTTGGGACAAAAGGAAGACGAGATTTTCTGCTCCAGATTCAACGAAATATTTCTCTTTCGTTCAGGTATGCCTTAAAAATTGGATTCGAGTTAAGATTTATGGCACCTTGATGCTGCACGTTATTAAATTTTTCCGCGAGCCCTGGAAAGAAGTCATAAACTAAATGGTGAATGGGTCAGCTATCGATTTCATGTGTCATCCTTGAAGCTCGCATTTCTGTTAACTCTTCCATTAAAAAAAATACACTGGGCTGAATGTTGAAGTGGATGTCAAATAACCAAAAGGTGCGGTTTATTAATGCTTTGCGTAATATCATCATTACGTTCATCTTGCAGTTCGACGGGCGTGAGTGACAATGCGATTGGTAATCGGGTCCACCGAAGGTTTATTATTTCACAGCTTAGTTTATCTTTCCTCCCTCCAGTCTTTAACTTTTATCTCCTTTGCGTGTAAGAATTATGATTCAAAGAAATGGGCGCCAAAATTCGAGAAATCCCTATTTGTACATTTCTTTATTATGACTGTCGGGCTGATCGACTGGCACAAATTATGAATGCACTCAGACTTTATACTTGTTTGAAAAATTTATATACTTTTCAGGTAACTCATCACAAAAATCATAACATCGCCAGAATATGATAAGTAAGGGGTCGTTTTAGGTAAAATATTTGTATTCATGAAGGAAGCCTGCGAAGATATTAAATTTTTGTTTTACGCACCGTATTTTTCACGCCTCAAAATATCAGGAAATTGAGAAACAGAAGTGGGCATGTGCTAAAGATCATTAAAACTGGATTTTTTTAAAATCAAATATTAATTTATTCTATTTAACCGAAAAGATTTATAAAATGCTTGCCCTCGTTAATTTTTTTATAATTTATTCCTTGTTTCAAAATCGACCAAGATACCCACTGAACCTTTTCCTGCTCACCCTTAATTTAATGTGTATCATTAACATAATCGCGTTCTTTCAGGCATATTTATATTTCTAAAGTTGAGTCCTTCATTACTTAAACTGTTAATTCATTGCATAAGCATATTATGCCAGTGTAAATTTTACAAATACCTCTTTCTAAAAAGTTATTATTCCTTGGGTGAAAATTTCTCTTTTGATGCCTATAGACATCCAGTAACCTAAACTCGGAGACTCTTTATTGGCAAATGCAATAAGGTATAATTCGCAATTAATATGTCCGATAGACGTAAGAAATTTAATAGGAGTGTTTAACATTTGAAAACGTACAAAATGACAGATTGGTGAAATAAATTTGAATTGTCAAATAGAAAATTGAAATAAGATCGGTAAAAATCGGGTCAAATAAAATTTTTGGATGATTATTATTAGTACTATTAGTTATTAGAATTAGGAAGATATGCATTTTTTCCGTGATGAATAGTTTAATTTGACAATTTATTGGAGAATTTAGACAATAATTCAAGCAAAGGTGCTGTTTTTCGTTCGTAGGTTCACACTCTGGGTTCCATTGGAGAAAAAGGTCATTAAAGAGCGACATAAAATTGTAAGACTTTTATCTGTGTTTAAAAAATGTTACGAAAGAAACGTCTGGAGAAGTTAATTACTTGAAAAACTGACATGCTATGCCGGCATAGCATATCCAGACCCGAAGTGAAAGAGCGAAAGAAAGGTACAGGGCACTCTTTGTTTCCTCGTGAACGGAGGGAAAAATTAAGGCAACCAATCGTAGCAGACCGCGTAATTATGGTATGTAAAGAAGACTGGGTCAGAGGACCAAGTTAAAAACGTTCCTTATTCGCGCGATTTTCCATCACAATAGGAATAATGTTTAAAACCACAGCAGCACTGAGAAATGTATCAATGAATACATAAAAATTTCTCTGGAGATCATATAGACATGGAATTGCTCGCAAAAGATAGTGTCTTAACATCCTTTGTCACTCGCCCCACTGACGCTGTCAGGGACTACGTTGGTGGGAATGAGTATGAAAAAATCACTTATTTCATTCACACGGGTACAATTTTATTGTTGATACCTACAATAGATTAATCCGGTATATGATCACGTGATTGAATGTTTGTACTGATTTATCTTTAAGTGGGACGAATGAGCATTAATTCCTTCTTTTTCCACTTTCGTTGCAGGTAAGACGAATTACGGCCCTTTGTATTGACTGAAGGGGAAGACTCATTTGGTCTCAGAACATGCACGGGTGTGATAGTTTTAGAGGTAACGTCCTCTTCAATTCCCATTTCATTCTCTCCTCTTTTGTATCACTCTCCTTTAACTATTTTGTACTACTCCTACAGGAATGGACAGATTCAGGGATGGAATGGATTAAGGGATGACCTCTAATGTCAATCGTAGTTATTCGTTGTATGTAAAGAGTTTCTTCTTAGATAGATTGAGGCTTCACCATGGCGGCTAATATTTTATTGTTACCTTTAATTAGTGTGTGAGCAATGAATGATTTTACCTTGGTGATTTTAAGCATAATTTTTAACCGTTTCCCAGCTTTTGTTCACTAGCTTGAGTGTGCTAGTTTACATAACTTGGAATAAAAAAATCATGACTGTACGCTTCTTCAAAATAGAAATAATGTTTCCATAAAATAACAGTTTCAATTGCCAGGTAATTATTGTGCTTTTCAGCGTTTCATCAATTTTAGAACTTTAGTCTAACTTAAGTGTAAAAAAATAATTATAAGGTAAATATTCCAAAATCGATTCTATTTTAGATTACATACATCTACTTCGATTATAAAAGAATTTTTGCCAGTAGGACATTAATAATTACTTAGGGGATGATCAGTTTGGATTTAGGAAGGGGAGAAGTACGCGTGATGCCATTGCAGTAATTAAATCACTAATCGAGAGGAATATAGAATACAACCAGGACGTGTATTCGTGTTTCGTAGATCCTAAAAAGGCATTTGATAGAGTAAATTAAGAAAAACTCTTGAGTATATTGCAGAAATAGGAATAGATTGGAGGGACAGTATGTTAATCCGCAACATGAACATGTGTCTCAGGCTGCTCAAGTGCGAGTGGGGAACGGAGAGTCCGGATGGGCAGTGTTAGGAAGAGGTGTAAGGCAGGGTTGCCCATTGTCACCGGTGCTGTTCAACGTATTTGTGGAGGAAATGATTAAAGAGGTATGGGAAGAATTGGAGGTAGGAATGAAAGTCGGAGGGGAATTCGTAAAATCGGTTAGGTTTGCTGATGACCAAGCATTAGTTGCTCAGTCAGCCAAGGGGTTGCAAGCATTGCTGTGTTAATCGGAGGTTCAGTGCGATAAATATGGGATGAGAATCAATATTAATAAAACAAAGGTTATGCGATTTTCCAGAAAGAAAAAGGCTGAGCTAAACATTAAAATAGGAGGGGAAAAATAGAGCAGGTAGAACAGTTTACATATCTCGGAAGTGTTTTGGACCAACACAGGAACGTAGAGTATTAAGGTTAAGAAAAGACTCGTAAAAACTTTGATATGGAGCGTAGCTATGTACGGCGCGGAAACGTGGTTACTGAAGCAGGAAGATAGACGTAGATTGGAGGCTTTTGAAATATGGGTGTGGAGAAGAATGGAGAAGGTGAAATGGACCGATAGGAAAACAAACGAGAAAGTACTGAAGATGGTGGGTGAGGAGAGGGGTTTGTTGGGAGAAATGAATAAAGGGCGTATTGATCGACAGTGGAATGTTAAAAACTGTAATAGAGGGGAGAACGTGGGGCAAACGAGGAAAGGGCAGGAATAGGATAGGGATGTTGGATGGATAAAGGGAGGAAAGAAGTTAACAGAGATGGAGGACTTGGAGTAGAGTAGGTGGCTGGATTATGTTTTGTTAGGAGTCACAAAATTTTTATTTGGTAGTTGTGTCCATGCAAAAAAACCTACCTTAACCGGTAGGTTTCTAAAGAATAATAATAAACGCCATTTAATAGAGCAAATTTCTGTTGAGATCTTCCTCTATCAAACTGCAAAAGAGCTTGACCCATGGATGGTGAGGTGTGTCTTTATAACGTTTGCCAGATAATATGTCAGGATCCTGGCAGAAGTACGCCCTTTACATTCAATTCAAATTTCTATTAACTAAAAATTAATCAATTTTAATATTAGGAAATATTCCTTGTGGAGTTGTGTTTAAAATTTAAAGAATGTGAATTAATTTTTTTATAAACATTTTATTGTTGCAATTCTTCCTCGGCATCATGAAATCTAGCATTATACTAAACATTTGGCTTTGAATCGGGGAAAGTAATTAGAGGCATATGAGGTTAGTGTTAAATTGTAACCCAATAGGAATAGTTTTTTGAAAAGCTCGCAATATCAATAGTGAGATGTATTGTTACTGATACCCTGGTACCCAAAACGTATATAGAATATCGTATAAATCTATTAAATATTAAGTAAAGGCGATGTCGCGCTTAAAAGTCGAAAAGCTAGGTATTCGGATTTTATTTGATCTTGAAGCATTTATATGACTCTGTAGGGTAAGTTGGTATTGTTTGGTATGGGAGTCACTTGTGCCACGGCATTCAAATCTCACCTAATACTATTATTGATAATATACCTAACGTGTGTTTGGGATGGGGACAGACTATACAACGGTGCAGCAGCTAAACTAACAAAACGCAACCTGCCATCCGATGTTAAAGTAAGCTCCCATTGCAAATCAAAACGCCCTGCATCTATCTTGCGTCCCTTCGATGTTTTCAAAAAATCTCCTCTCCTCTTCCCAAGCCAAGTACTTTTACGTTTGTTTTCCTTTCTGTCCAATTCGCATTTTCATTTATTTTCAGCGCCCACATTCCAAAAGCCGTGGGTCCATCCCCTACCGTCTTGCTTCGTCGATCGTGTTTCCGCGCCGCACAACACAATACTCCATGTCAACATTTTGACGAACATTTTCTTAACTTCCTCTTTCAAAGTCGTTAACCTCCCTGTCGTAGATTTCATTCTCTTTGTGGAAGCTTATTCACCTAACGCCATTCTTCTTCTGATTTCCCTAATACATAATTTAATATTTTGGCCCGTAACTTTTCTGAAGTGAGTAAATATTTCACCTGCTCCATTTAATGAACTTCTTTATTAATATTTAACTTATTTCTTCTCTTTCTCGGAAACCGTTTAATATTGTTTTTGTTTAAATTCATTCTCGCCCCTTAAATATAGCACTGAGTTTTCGATTCCCTCAGCAATACTGGCAACCCCTTTGCTTACTGGCAAACTGAAGTTTGATTATCCGCTAACCTAACTGATTTTATAAATACTCTGGGCACTTTCATTACTATCTCCAGTTCTTCCCAGGCCTCCTGTCCTTTTTGCCACACATACGTGGAAAGGCACGGTTGATAAAGGTGACTTCTGTCAAATCCCTATGTATAACAGTACTCATCTGACTACTCATTCGCACCTGAGCAGTCTGAGACATGCACAGGTTGCGGAGCAGTCTCCTATTCTTCCAATATACTTCTATTTTATGGAATGTATTAATTATTTCTGCACATATTGTTTTTCTACGCCTTCTTAGAAAGAAACGAATAAATCTTTCTATATGCTTTATGCTCCTTTTTGTTAGTGATATTTCTGGTGTGACAGCACGCATGCCTCTCCCCTTTCTGAGCCCAAATAAATCATTCCCTAAGCAATCATTTGCTTTCCCTTCAATACTCTTATTGGGGGCCATAAATACAAAATAATCTGCGTGGGAAATCAAAACTAATCCCGTAGTGCCCAGGACTCATACTCTGATCTCTGGCCATCTTTGTTTCTTTGGATAGTTAATTGAGGTGGTCCCATGTTGCCTTTCTCAATAGTGTTTATAATGCAACACTATTGCTAAAATAGTGACCACTCACGCGCTCCTATAAAGTCTGACGCTTTTTCAGTCCCCTAACTGAAAAACAGCGGCTTCGCGGGCTACCTTTCCGTGTGGCTCCTACCCTTCGACTTATTGGGTGACCCTACCAGGAGCAGTTATCATTGCTCCCTACAGATTAGATCCAGGTGTTATTATTATTAGGTAATCTACCGTTTAGGTTAAGTTTTTGGATGGACACAACTATCAAATAAACATTTTGTAACTCCAAACAAAACCCAATCCAGCAACCTAATCTACATCAGGTCCCTCTTCATCTCTGTGTACTTCCTTCCTCCCTTCATCCCGGCAACATCCCTATCCTGTTCCTGCCCTTACCTCGCTTGCCCAACATTCTCCCCTCTATTACCCTCTTCAACATTCCACTACCGCTCAATACGCCTTTCATTCATTTTTCCTTCCTCCATAGGATTTCTCTCAACAAACCCCTCTCCTCACCCACCATCTCTAGTACTTCCTCATTTGTTTTCCTTTCGGTCCATTTAACCTTCTCCATTCTTTTCCACACCCACATTTCAAGAACCTCCAATCTACGTCTATCCTCCTGCTTCAGTGACCACGTTTCCGCGCCGTACATAGCTACGCTCCATATCAGAGTTTTTACGAGTCTTGTCTTAACATCCCTACGTAACGTCCCCGTCATCAACTCCCTCCTCCTTGAGAAAGCCTCCTTGCCTAGGGCAATTCTTCTCCTTACGTCCCTACTACTTTGACCGTATTGGTCCAAAACACTTCCGAGATATGTAAACCGCTCTACCTGCTCTATATTTTCCCCGCCTATTTTAATATTTATCTTAGCCTTTTTCTTTCTGGAAAGTCGCATAACCTTTGTTTTATTAATATTGATTCTCATCCCATATTTATCGCACTGAACCTCCAATTCACTCAGCAATGCTTGCAACCCCTTGGCTGACTGAGCAACTAATGCTTGGTCAAAAGCAAACCTAACCGATTTTACGAATTCCCCTCCGACTTTCATTCCTACCTCAAGTTCTTCCCATGCCTCTTTAATCATTTCCTCCACATATACGTTGAACAGCACTGGTGACAATGGGCATCCCTGCCTTACCCCTCTTCCTAACACAGCCCATCCGGACTCTCCGTTCCCCACTCGCACCTGGGCAATCTGAGCCATGTACAGGTTGCGGATCATTCTCCTGTCCCTCCAATCCATTCCTATTTTCTGCAATACACGCATCAATTTTTCCTAATTCACTCTATCAAATGCTTTTTCGAAATCTAAAAAACAGGCAAAAACGTCCTGATTGTATTCTATATTTCTCTAGACTAGTGATCTCATTACTGCAATGGCGTCACGCGTACCTCTTCCCTTCCTAAACCCAAACTGATCATCCCCTAAGTAATCATTTGCCCTACTCTCTATCCTTTTGTTGATGATCGTGAGAATAACTTTAGCTGCGTGGGATATCAAACTTATTGTTCTGTAATCCTCACATGATATAGCCTTTGCCTTTTTTTGGAATAGGAATTAACACCGATCTCTCAAAATCTTCCGGCCAGATTCCTTATTCATAGATACTACGAATCAGTCCATATAGGGCCTTCTTCCCGCATTTTCCTAAACATTTCAACAGTTCTACAGGGATGTTGTCCACCCCCACGGCCTTATTTGCTTTCATCTCGTTTTAATGTTCTTTCTATTTCATCGTCGAGTATGCCTGGACCTAAGCTATCTTCTTCTAGGTCATGTTCCTTTTCTATGTCTAACCTTGTCGGCCTAAGTTCTTTACCATACAGTGTTTCTATATATTCCTTCCATCTCTCTTGGATTTTTCCTGGTTCAACTATTATCATACCCCACTTATCTTTAACTGTTAGCACAGATCTTGGTTCTTACTTCCGGATAATAACTTAACCTTGTTGTATGGAGCACCAATTTCACCCTTCTTCTGTAAACTTTCCATATCCTCGCATTGCGTTTTCCACCATTCTTCTTTGACTTTTTTTGTGGCCCTTCAAAATTTATTGTTTAACTCTTTGTACTTCATTTTACCCAACTCTGTGTTTACATTCTTCCATCTTCTTCTCTCATTCATCTTTGCAATCATCTCATCCGTGACCCATGGTTTCCTTATTCTTTTCCCGTTATTGGTTTCTATAGTGTCTTTTGCTGCTTCCGATATCGCTTGCTTGATACATTCCCATTTTTCTTTGTTTGTACTCAGTTCTTTACCGTCATCCATTATTTTCTCTACAGCCTGCTGATACTCCTTCCTCGTTAATCCAGGCGTTTCAGGTGTTATAAGAACTCGCAAATCCTTACATCACTGCAAGTTTCAGTCCATAGAGAGGGAAAAATATTTTATCTCTGAGAATATCCAACGACTTTTGGAAAAGGAATGAGACCCGCCTTCACGAAACGACTCGTCCCCCAGCATCCACATGTAAATACGACAACTTTCCTGTCGAACAAATCTTGTTATGTCTCATCCTGTTGAAGATAGATAATAATTTAGTATTCAGAAATGTTTAATATCATCTCTTAGAGTTATAATTAACTTGAATTGATGTTTTTTATAGTTTTAATACATGTTCTGACCAAAATTTCTGATTACGTATTTAAAATACGAACTCCTTTGTATGGAAAGAGGATATATAGTATTTTTCTACTATATCTCTGTATTATGCTTTTAAAGGCTTCTCACTTTTCCGTGAATCATTTTTAAAATGTAAAATATGTGATAATTCTAGGGCAATTTTGAATTAAGGTATTCATTCCAAGAAGGAGATGAAAGTGTACACTCACTTCTACCTAACGCCGAATGTACCCTCGAAGGGATTTATCGAACCGTACGCATTCGCGTTAAACAATCAATAATCTGATTTATCAATAGTTGGTATTTTGTACAATAAGTTTATTTGAATTTTCTGATACCAATTTCTGTAATGACGGTTGCTGTTTCGGAGACTCAGCATTTTTCTTTAGGTAATATTTATGCAAATCACGGTTCAATTTTCATACCTTGAATAACACATACTCTACATTCGATCATTAATTTGCATCTAAAGCGGTCCTCTAGACCGTGACAACGAGCTAGCGTTGCAATGAAAGTTCCTCATCTCACAATCAGTACTAATTCATCGAGCTAAAAACTAAGAAATCATATTGAAGCGTGTAACTTTAGGACGATAATAGTTCATTATTCAAATAAATATTATAGAATATTTTTATCGGTCTACCGGTAACTTTAAATTTCATTACTTCTCTTCATCTCCGGCTGCAAGAATTCTCGCTGGGCGGAATTTGCCCTTAGGATTAATTGTTTAATAAGATATAAACAAATTCAGCCCAGCTATGTCCTTTTAAATACCGCGAACCAATGGCAGCATGAAGAATTAATGGCAGAATAATCGCAATTATACTCTCATTGCTTGTGTGCAGTAAAATTCTTTGCTGTTGTTTTCTTTATATTTAAAGTGATGAGAGCGGGGGAGGGGGCAGAAAGAGAGAACAATCCTTTCCAAGGAAGTGAATTCCTTTCTGCCTCCTCATTTGTTTTCACTTCCCGTTTCTCTGTCTCCCCTCCTCGCCATTTTCCCCTCAGGTGAGCTCACCGATTGCCGAGAAAACAAATCCTCCCCTCACTCCACTCGCATCCCAAATTCCCCGTCTACCCAACCATCTCCTTCATCTCTTTTTCTCCCTCTACCTCTCTCTTTCTTTCTCTTTCCTCTCCGCCCTCTCTTCTCCTCCTCCTTTTTTGGCAGCGATTCATTCCCGCACCCTCTGTGTTGTTTTTCTTTAATCTCTCGACTCTGCCGTCGTCTTCTTCGAATTCCTTCATTCCTTTCTCTCTGCCCAGCATCATCTCTTCCTGCTTATCCCATCTCTCGCATTCTGTATCTCCACGAACGCCGGGAATGCTGTAGTAGGCTTCATCTCCTTTTCTTGCACACGCACCGTCCCCCAAACCATTTTTGTCCTCGTTCATCTTACGTCTCACATTATACGATTTTTTTCTATCCTTCCCTCGAGATATTTCATGCATCATGCCATTTTAGAGAATGGTGGTACTCGGTTCCGCAGAGCTAAGTGTTGAGGGGTAGTATAGAGGAGGGATGCAATTATATAATTATGCAACACCCCGTAAGCAGCCGTAAGGGCATGTTAGAGTATTGTCCATACTTGCAAACTATTTATTCATATATACTATGTACATTTGAGTGTATTTTATCTCATATAAAAACACCCGAACACATGCACACATCCACATCCATATACATCATGCAGCAACTGGCTAAATCAGTAAATGTTTGGCTTTAAAAAATTTGATTCAATTTTACTATAAATGTGTATCGTACGAGTTCTTGATTCTGTCTATGAGAGTGTCCATCTTTCTTATTTCATCTCGTCGGTTGAATTGACCAATACAATTTAGTGCTATAATTAATTCCATCAGACTTCTTAGCAAGAAAACTATAATGTCCTTTAATTTTCTTAAAATCTCTCTTTGAATGCTCTCTCCATGAATCAAGAAGCTGCTAACTAAATTCCTTCAACATATTCGTCAACTTCACTCACTTTTCGTAGTAATTTTGAAACAAATCTGAAAAAAATTCTCAAAACCTTTTCCAACTACTGAATTAAGGTTTTTTCAAAATGGATCCTAAATAAATAACTTGCTGGGTATTCTAAATTCGGCCAACTAAAGCATAGTATACCTCTCTGTTATCTCTTTGTTACATTTGCCTACAAGTCGACAAATGAAGCTTACCATTTTCAAGGATAACCCGAATATTCTTCTCATGCATCCATTCCATGATAGGTTTGATGTTACCGTGACATCCAAGTATTGGCCTCTTCTGAGACGTTTAATTCAATCCCCACTATTTTAAAATTAAAGCCTGTATTTTTGTCTCATTGGTCAGAGTTATACGGATGGTACGCAAGCAATCCATGAAGAAGACCAAAAATCACCGATAAAATATGTGACTTTAGTGATTATTCAGGTGGGAGGATTAAGAAAGTTATTGAAAAAAGAAAAGTTTCACGGGAACGCCTAAAAATGTATTTGGATACAGGATTATGTTCCATAAAGTTTACGAGTACTAACTAATATTTTTGGGTGTCGCAGCGATTGTGTTTTGATAGCCGCATCATGTGTCGAGTGTGGTTTAGTTTGGAGAATATGCGTGGCCATACTTGAATGCCGTTTTAGTGTTAAGGAATAATTTATGTTCCATCTTTACAGCTGCGCCGGTTTGTAGCGTACGGTTTGTTGCCGCCATAGTCTTCTTGTGGGTTGACCCCACTGGTGGTTTTCATTTTACGTGTTCTTTTCTACGTCCACATGAATCTTGAAAAGCCTAATGTGGCTTGACATTATGGTTTTTTTGGAGCCGAGTGTTCACAATTTCCAATTCCTAACCAGGACACGTAGGCGTGACATTTACTTTGGAAAGACACTGGTCCCACCAAAGTACTTCACGTACAAATACTTACCATCAAAATAGGCCCGTAATGTTTTTCTCTTGTAGTTTTTCTGTAGAATTTCTTTTCTATCGCTAAAATACAACTCGTAAATCGAATTCCTATTTTTCATACATTGCTCTCCATTCCTTCATTTCTCTTTGTATTTAATATCATCAAACTATATGTGTAACTAAATTACGTTTTCTTACAATATATCAACGGAAGATTACGGTAAATAGTCTAAAACTGCAAAAAGGGTGGTCTTTATAAGGACGGAAAATGTATTATTCGAGCGCGGTGATAAAGAATGAACGATTTGATAATAGTACTTTCGTTAAAAGGTTCTATTTTCATTAGTTTCCTTAGTTAGGTGGCCACCCGGAGGGATATAATTTTGAATAGTCTCCAATTTAAAATTAAAATACATTTAATTCAGAAAATGAATGAAAAATCCACCTTTTTGGCATTTATTTTCGAGTGTTAGATTTAATCATTCTTTGATATTTATTTACATGAACTCAAATTTTAAGGTACAAAAACTATTGTAATTTCTTAGAAATCGTTAGTGATATAGTCCATCATTTACGCATAAATAGAATGTAGTAAACGGTGCACGAAGGGCATTTTCGTCCAACGTTTCTGGTCTCGAAACCCAGGGTTATAACCTAAATTGGAATTCGCTTTTCTGTTGTATAATAAAAGATTAAAAAGCACTTGAGGAAATGTATGAATCGCTTAGTTTCCCTCGTAAGAATAATATGAATTTTACTTTTATTTCCCCAGCTTGCATCATCAAAATACCTTCGTTGTCCACGCATGGAGCTTCTCATCTACATCTATGCAAGACCCCGCAAGGGTGTATGGCGGGGTTTGTTTCAATACCTCCCTAAAACAGAATGCAAGCACATACAAAATATGCCAACGCACACCCACGCATATTCATGCAAAACCCAGTTCATATTACACGCATCCAATTGTATCTACTAGCAACAAGCATTGACTACGAATGTACCATATGTCTACGCTGCGTTTAATATTGACCTCGATTGTAAATCGAATATATTTACTGAATCTATTACGGCTCTGATTTCTTACTATTATGATTCCTGATATTCCGAGGAGGGAACGGATATCGGTCCGTACTGTAGTTTTTCTCCATTACCTTATGTTTTTGGTGCAAAATCTCGGCGCAAGGGGTATTCTATCATCGAAATAAGTTAAATATGGACCAACCCTCAACGTGGTGGCCGTCCATTAGGACAGTAAGCTTAATTCTGTGAATTGGTTTCTCGAACAAGCGTGCACAAGCGAGCATTCTTTTTAATCTTCCCCGCTGATTAGTAAAATCTTCAACGGCCCTACCACCTCCTCGGTAGCTCCCGAGCGTCGATCGTCGAAGAAGACACCGTAGTTTTTGTATTTATTCGATTTGAATCCCTTCGCTTCAGTGTCTCGGAATTCCGTTCGAATGAAGTTTTATCTCGCGCGTTGAAGGTATCCGTGGGAAATGGAGTTTAGCCTTGTGGCACTTCGGCTATCGCCCGCATTTCTTTCCTCCCAGCACGAGCATGTTGTCTCCCAGCATTAACTGGTATGTTTAAAGAGCCTGCCCCGAGTAGTAGCGCCCAATATCAATGCCGCTATTTGTAATCGAACTTTTCCCTTTACTTTCTCCTTGCTCCTTCGCCCCACTCCACTTCATTCCCTTCCCCGTACAATTGGAAATCTTAGGGTGGCGCCGAGTCGAAAGGATGCTCGGCAATTTCAATGTCCTGCTCTTTTCCACGAGAGTTTTAACAGCCTTTTCAGAGTTGATCCAACTAGTAAGTAAAAATTCAAATTCCACTCGTAAGAGATATTTTAGCTATAGTCAAGGAATTGTGTCGAAACAATTTGTTTCTCATGAGATCTATATTGTCAAATCTGCAAGTTAAAGTTTCGTTTTCTCAATCGTATGATAGATAAATAAGTTCAATTCACGGCAATAAAGTCATGAAAAAGGAAGAGAGTTGGTCCAGAACTTTTAAAACTATACATTGGTTTTGGAAAATTGTGATCATTAGTAAGTACTGTTTCAGGGTTGCGTTTGTTGCATCCTTGCTCTCTTTTTAGCTATTCAATTCCCTGACTCGCACGAATTTCATTGTGTATCTAAATTATGTATTCCATGTGTATTTTACATCTCATTGTTCCCCGTTGGTACTTAACTTGCTTTATGTTGATACCTTCTGTAAGTTATTTTAGTTCTCGAATCTTCTGGATAAATAGCTTATAAATTCTAGGGTGAAATGTTGGCTGCATTTTTATACGCAATATGTAGTCAAATATTGGAGTTGTTGCGTTTTGGTCCTGGTGCCGTTATTTTTTGTTTCGAAATATGTGTTTTCATGCGTCTTGAATGTACTAGCAATAAATATCAGTTGCTTATCCTTTGCTGTGAATGTAAGCACTCAAATTAGGGAACGGTTGTCCCACATAAAATACTAGAAACCTTTGACAAAATTGATGCAATACTTGATTTTGTACGACGCGTAACATTGGTCGTTGAGTGAAGATGGCAGGTTTGGATTGGAGGCTAATAAAATATGGTTTCGGAAAAAAAGGAAAAAATAAAATGGGGAAAACGAAAATAAGCGAAGTATATACAAGGCATTGTGGGGAAGGGAAAGGGTATTGGGAGAAATACATTTGTACTAGAAAGTATGAATGCGCAGAGGTTTGATTGGAGATAAAATGTTAAAGGTTGTGAAAGAAAGCATAAAGTTAGGTAAGCGACAGAGAGGGAAATAGGGGAGGCGCTTCGGATGCTATAAATGGAGGTAGAATATATGCGGCGTTAAAGAAGGCTTTATTGGGGTGTGAAATGCCTAGTTGTGTCTCGTGTAGGGGTGTAAAGCTTGCGTCCATCCAAAATGTGCCTTTACGTTGAGTTATCATTATTTGTTCCTGGATCCTAGTTTCTTTAATATAGTTCTACGGTGGACTCGTGACTTTTTTGTCGGATAATGATGTTAAACTCTGGATGTTAAGTCTTTAATAATTGTTATCCCTGTTAAAACATTGTCATCATTTTTCCTTCAAAAATTTCAAATTACGCAAAACATTTGATCCAGAATTTATGCAGAAATGTTTCAAATTAATTTCTGTTCCTTTGGTAAGTTAATATTTTCTCATATAATATCTGGGAGTAAATATGATAGTACACCCTGCTAGTGGCGTCACTTGGTGTTCAAAAGTACTCAATGATGCGTTAATGGTTTCACATTTAATGTAAGCTATCAATCTTGTTACTCATAAAAATTAACTATGTTACGAAAGGTGAAAGTTAACTTAGAGCCGACCCCAAAATTCCCATTCGCAGGGGTAAGAGGAATTCTTTCGCTTTGCACCATTCTCACTGGTAGTACGCTCATTTCTCTGAGATTGGTGAAAAATGGGCACTCTGCTCTAATTTAGGAAGATGAGCCCTTCACTCCTGAGCTTTTGTTTTAATAATTCCACCTGGTGTTTTTTTGATGATACTTTATTTTCTACCACCCCATTCTATTCACACTTACGTTTCATTCGTTCTCCCTTTAAATACAGTTTAGCATCTTTTCTCTTCCGTTTCCTTCATCTCAGTCCTTTATTTTCCTATTACCTCACCCCGCCCCCTCCTCGGCACTCACAGCGTATATAGTGCGATTTCACCCTTCCTTTCCTTTTGCTCCATCCTCCCTTCTCCCTGAACTCTGCCTCCGTGCTGTCCGTGTACTCCCGTATCTTACTTACCTCCCCCCTTCCATACCCTTACTCACTTCTCTCACTCCAAACCGCTGCCCTCAAGAACTCTCCCAAGGGAACAGAGAGACACCCATCCTCCTCTTTTGTCTCCTCTGCAGCCGGCAGTCAGAATGCTTCCTTGTTTTCTACATCACCCATGTTGGCCTGCCACTTCATTATGGATCACCTTGATTTTCGTGCAATGTGTTCAAATTAATAATTTCAGTGAATTAACGGCAGTGCGACGCCGAATAAATAATCGTGGACTCATGTATATATTTACAAACTTAAGCTCAATAGCCGACTCATTTCATCGAAAATGCAAATCGAATAACCTTTTGGTGACCCCGCAATAGAAGTGGTGGTGGTGGTACAATGTGCATTTTTTTAAGTCCGAAAAGTGTTTGTTAGTTCATTGCATGTCTAAATTGTTATTTCAGTAGTGAGGCTCATGAATTGTACGTGACTTTGTCCGTTCGTTTGCCGTGCATGCTTGGTATGGGTAAACCCGTACACCTTCCCGGTGGCTTCCAGGCTATTATGTAGATGTAGAAGTAATGAAGAGGTTGTGTTGTGAAACCTGGGTGGATTCCCATGCTTGGGTGGTCGTGTTGTTATAATTTCTATGGCAAACTTTCTTAATCTGCTTCCAAACTATCTCCTACTTTTCTGTGTAACTCGCATGTAGCGTGGCCTCGTTATCTTTTCTAGGTTAATTTTTAATTTCGAGGTACCAGCAAAATAGGTATAAGTTGATTAAGTGAATTGGGATAAACTTAGTATAGTGGAATATACCCGCGTGTGTGTAGGTGTTATTATCCGAAAATCTGAAATTTAACTTGAAAGCAGCCATTTTTATTTGTTTACCTCCATTGCACGCATAAATGTACGTTGAAAAGTGTTCATTTAATTTTTTTTCAAACGTTACCATCGTAATTCCGCTTTCATCTGGTTGACATACATTTGTCTGTACCACATGGTGGAATGATCAACTTATCCCGTGGCGACGTGAATGTTGCCGGCAGTTCCCATCGGTGTGAGGCACTGATCTTTCCCATGCTTTGAAGCAAGGAACCTTTATCGTAAACTTTCCGTTTGAGAGAGTGCATTAAGGTTTTGTACGTGGCCTATTTGTGAACCAGTGCACCGGATGTTTGTCGACGATTTTACTGATATTTGTTCAGTCAATGTGAAATAAAAACTAAAAAAAAAATGATCACGAATGTTTGCAGAGTTGAGCAAAGCATGTGTTCCCCCAAAGTTTTTGGAAGTGTGATGATTGGAAAGTTTATCTTCTTACACTCTGCTACATATCGCAATCAGTTGAATAAAACGGTATGCCCCTGTGGCGGATCCTACGAGAGTGATTCCCGTGTAGATACACTCCCATTTTGCTCGCTGACGTACAATTCTCTCGGTTGGTTAAACTCATGTGCATCAGACTCGATACCTACCCCTCCCCCTTTTGTTTTCGGGATAGAATACGCAAGGAGTATGATATTTTTCCTTCCACGCAATCTACTCTGTCGACGGCGAGTAAATGAAAACGTCATCGCTGTCGGCGGTTCAGGATGCGGACCCATGTATCGCTGCTTTCATATGCCTTTCCAGTCGGCGCCATTCTTCGCCTACGTGTTCTATCTCACGCCTCTAGGAACCTCCCATTTTCTTCTCATTTCATTACGGTCGATTTTGTGCTACCATTTCCTTCTATATTATACGCTCTTCTTATTACAATTTCGTTTAACTGAATCATCTTTCATCCTTTTTCATCTCCTCCCACTGGCCGTTTCATCTTCTTCATCGCCTAGACCTCTTCCTCTCATGGCCCTCCCCTCCCCTACGTGTCCTCCCCGTTCCCATATCTGTCTGCCCCCCGTTTCTCCCCGCATCTTCTAAATAGCCATCCCCCGTCATGCCCACCGCTGCCAGTTCTTTCCCTCCCTCCCTCGCCTCATCCTTTCCCCCGCCGTTCCCCTCGCTTAGGCCACCCAGTATATCCTTCGACCTCCCCCTCTTCCGACGACCCCCATCATTAGGTTATTTCCCAAAATTCCACGCCACCTTCCCTGTCTCCAGAGGACGCTCACCCACCCTCTACCTCCCCCCGTTGGCCATTGTCCCACTTCCGCCCCCTCAAAAACAACCCGCGCTTCCCCTAACCCCCTTTCTCCTTTCACCTTCTCGTACACTCGCACCGGGAGACCGCCATCCGTCTCCTTGCTCTCTCTCTCTCTTTCGCCTACCGTTCCTTCCTATCTCCTATATCTCTAGCTTTCTTTCTCTCTCGGCTATTTTCATTATTTTCCTCGCCACTCCTCTCCCTTCTCGTGTAAATCACCTCGAAATGAAAAATCTAATGTAGTCCGCGGTCACGTAGGTCACGCCCAATTGCGTTCAAGTCGGGTCGAAGTAGCAATTAATGGCGAAACTTAATTTAAGGGAATCTGGCGCTTGCGCTTTGCGGAATCGCCTCTTAAGCATCATTGGACGTCACTCAGATTCGCCGCAGATTTTTGTAAAATTTTATTTTCCCTCGCGCATTCTCGTTTGGTCCGACCTATTATCCCCCCCCCTTCAATTACCTTAAAATTTGGACGCCCCCTAAGCTTGGTAACCCTCGTGGCTTGGAGCTGATGGCGATGTACTGCAACGAAATCCGGTTCGTGTTAAATTAAAATTCCGTTAAAAACCAAAATGACTCAATTTAATGGTTAAATGCTCGTTTCATTTGTAGGTGAAAAATGAATGCAGAAATATATTTTTTGTTAATGATTGTACATGATAAAACATGGGAACGAGATTGGAAGAATTGGAAATGAAAAATAAATAGCAGGATAGCACAGATGAATGATTTCCACTAGGCGTATCAAAAAACTTTTCAGCGTGCAAATTAACAATACTCGTAAAGGTGGAAATGTCCCTCTAAAAATGTGGGACTAAGGTGCATTAATACGAATATCAATGTATTTTTGACATCAAGAAGGAAAGAGTAGGAATTAAAACATGGGAAGTGTAGTGATGAGAATAATGAAAAATGCACTGTAGAAATAGCTAACAAAAATCTGCAAAGAGCAGATGACGAAGAAAGTCTACTGGAAACAAAAAGAAGTTGAAGGAACATACACAATGGAAATATATCAGTGCACGAAGACTTTCCAGGGCGAGGAAAATACTGCAGAATAGGACTATAATATCATCCTGTAATATATCTTAAACAAAGTAAATGGAAGATATTTTGGAAAAAGAAAATCTGAAACGAGAACTGAGAATCGGGATATTTAAAATAAATCCTAAAATTAATTGACTCAATTCTAAAAATGGGAGACCTATATTGATCTTTTAATTGTAAATATGAGTATTTAATGTCTGTAAATTGCATAATGTGACGGAGTTTCAAGTAAAAGTTTACTTCATGGATCTAATAGTATTATCATCAAAAGTTCTATGTCAATAGAACAGAGTAAAGATATACCACCAAGCTTCTCTTTTAAGGTTGAGATTTCCTCAGGAAAAGCAACATAAATGTCTGTAACACATACAGGCATATTTTTTATGGACACTAAACATTTGCGAAATATTTCCCAAGTCCTTCATAGTTTATAGAACGACAGAAAAAATAGAGCCGGAGGAGGAGTGTTTATTGCGGTTAAGTGTTAAGTTAACTGCTAACGTCAGTAGAGCCGAGTTATTTCCTGATATATGTATAGAAAAAGTATGGTACTCAGTGAAAACACCCAGATCGAAAAGAATATATATATTTGTGCGTATTATAGACCACCTCACGTTAGCATTAACTCAATACCAGACCTAGAAAAACAGATACAGAGCTTTACATCCCACAACAGTGAGCATAGCCTAATTGTCGGAGGTGATTTTAATATTCCCACAATAGATTGGGATTCGTACAGTTTTATAAATGGAGGTAAAGACAAGGATATATGCGAGTCCCTCTTATTCGCGTTCACCTCGAATTCCCTACATCAATTAGTCACTTCACCAACAAGGGAAAAGAACATTCTTGATCTGTTAGTCACAAATATTCCCGAAAAGGTCTTAAATATAGAAGTTGTTGACGTAATCAGTGATCACAGGGCTGTAAACGCTAAATTTTCTCTAAGCGTAGATAAAGTCAACAAACATAAGAGAAAGGTTTATTTGTTCAATAAAACTGACTATGATGGCTTAAAATGTGAATTAAAAAGTTCTTCTTTATATTTGACGAATTAGCGAGAGTAAATCCCTTTAAAAACTTAACAGGGTAACAATTACTCACGATCTGTCCTGGGGAAAACACATACGGTAAATATGCGGTCGTGCTAATAAAAAATTGGGATTTGTGAAAATAGTCCTAGGTAAATGCGATGAAAAAGTGAAAGAACGATGTTTCCTTTCCTTGGTCAGGCCCCACCTAGAGTATGCTGCCAGTATATGGGATCCTCATAACATAAATTTTGTTTCGGAATTAGATCGAGTTCAGCGGAGGGGGGCTAGATTTGTCAAACATTGTTATGACCAACTCAGCAGCGTATCCACTTTGCTAGACAATTTAGGTTGGGATTCTCTTACACAGTGGCGTTTCCAATAGAGATTAAACTTATGAAAAACACTTAAAGATGGGCCCTTTTCCGATGACATCAAGGATATGATACGAATCCCAACGTATTACGGTCGAAGGGATCACGAATGTAAGATTAGAGAGATAGACTGCAAGACTGACAGGTTTAAAATGTCATTTTTTCCAAGAACGATAAGGGACCAGAATGCTTGTAGGCGAAATTCCCCAGGACTTAGTTCATTATAATAAGTATTAACGTATAGGTTAGGGACTTCGCGAGGATGTGTATGCATGTGTGTATGTATGTATGTATATATATATATATATATATATATATATATATATATATATATATATATATATATATATATATTTGTGTGTGTGTATATATGTGTATATATATATGGAAATATATACATATATATATATATATATATTTTTTTTTTCTTACAGGTTCCCCCCGCCTTTCCTCACCTAACCCCCAACCCCCTCAACCCTTACCCTTCCCTCATGGTGCTACACCCCCTGCCACACACCTTTTGGTGGCTCGCAGGGTATTTATGTAGATGTAGATGTAGATTTGTAGTTAAAACATACTTTTCGTGGTTCCTCAGGACCGTTACAAACTTTATAGCACGATTCTAATGCCTAAGTATATAATTTATGTATGCCACTTTGCGACAGTAAAAAAGGGATAATTCTACTTTATGGCAATGGTAATATACGCAATTATTTGATTATGGGAATTTTTTTGCCCGGTCTTTCTTTTATGAAAATGCAGCTATTGTTTACGTGAATTAGGAGAAGTGATTATAAATGAAAAGAGAATGGAAATCAGTCCTAATAAAGTCAAACGCGGATATTCGGTTATCATTTAAATTATTGAACGCTGTATTAAAAAATATTTGAGATATTTTAATGATGAATCTATTTGATATTGCGCATGTGCCTAGATTTCCATGCACTAATTTAGAAATATATATCATTTTCCCTATATTTTTATTAACTTAAGTAAAAATAATGTTGTTTCCCATATTCGTCATTTGCATAATGCGATAAACCTTACAATTTTAAATATTAAATCTTGAGAGTACTCATTTTATACTGTTGAATTATATTATCTAAACTAAATCATTCTCAAATATATTTATGATGTAATTCTTTCGTTTAATTTTACTTCGACGGAGTGTGAATGCGGTGTTTTCATTAAACGGCCCAGTTCAAGAAAATTATTATTTCATAAGTGCGTAAGAATGGTCCCTGGACTATTAAAAGTTTTCATTGAAATAATGTATCAAATTTTAGAAATTCATCATTTCTTAATTACCAGAGTTATCATTCCGGCGAAAATGGATGGAAGAACCACTTGAAAGTCCCGCAGTAGTATAATATAATATTGTCTGAAATTGAAGAGCATAAGTCTTACTTTGCCGAATTTTGCCGATATGCGTACCTTTATGTTAATCAATTTTTTTTATCTCGCTCCTGCGGGTAGGTAATTCCCTAACCAAAGAATATGCATCAAGTCTCTCCCAGAGATTACACCCTACAAAATTTATGCCAGGCTTATGGCTTCCCCTCCCGTTTCTCAGCCATCCTCTCCCCAAGTCCTCTTGTTTCGTACAAGACGGAGAGGGAAAGCCGACTTTATAATCTTCCCCACTCTTCGTTTTAATAAAGACGATAACCAATTTCCCCCTCGTTCATCCCTATTACCTGCAGTCGCCCCTTTAAAAGCCTCGCGCCCCGTCCCGACCCCGTCTCCAGCCTTCACGCCCCGGGTGCCTCACCCCGGCTGTGACACCACGGCCGTTCCCGCCATCGCCGCCATCCCATATATTCGTTCAACAAGCTATCACGGACCCTTTTAAGAGCAGAAGCCACCACCTCAGGGCCCCGTCGACCGCCCGGGTCACGGCTTTCGCCCGCCATTCAATCCGCGTTCGTGATGGGAGGGATAACTATCCTCGCGAAAAAAAATTAAGACGGCACGAAATTTAAGAGGCGGTTAGGAAGGTGGGAAAACGCGCTGAGGTGGAATTTCTCGAGATAGCTATCATCTTCTCGAGGGTCGCGTTGTGGGAAAATATTGGTACGTGAGAATCTTTGTGGATACTGATCGAGTTTTGGTGCCCAGGAAAATATTCAGACCTCGCAGTCAGCAGGTTGATTTCGTTTTTTTGAAGAATTAGGCTGGTGGTAAAATCAACTCCGTTTTAAATTATCTCCTGCAAGATTTTTCTATAAAATTGAATTTGAAGCACAAAATGCGGATATTTAAAATTCGTCCTCTCTCTGTTTAAATATTTGGAATCGCATGTCCTAGGCCAACTTAATTCTAACTCACGTTTAATTATTCACCCAGGCTCCTGTGCCAAAAATTAGATGTAACACATAGTCAATTTATTCAGATCTCCTTTGATTTATTAAAAATATATTGGATGATTTGATATTTTACATAAACTGCAAAATTATACAACGATTGTTTTATTCTGTAATGAAAGGAAGCTTGTAATTCTGTCAATTTCTGTTTCTATTTTTGTTGAGTCAAAGATATCCTTGTAAATCATTCTCTTTAAAGAGTTCGACAGAGTATCTTGTAAAATAATTTCGTATTCGTCATAAATTTAAGCATATTTTATACCTACTGTGATTAATATATTGCTAATATAAACAGAAACTTGTTTCTACAACTAGCCGATTGGATTGGCTTTAGGGTAATATTTTGATGAAATTGAGCATTATGTCAAGCAACCGGAAATTAATTGGCTGGCTGCTAACAGCTGGAGACACTCATACCCTTGAGTTCAAATGGTATCTTGGTGACATAGGCGCGTGTGCTTATCTACATCTACATAAATACCCTGCGAGCCACCAAAAAAGGTGTGTGGCAGGGGGTGTAGCACCATGAGGGAAGGGTAAGGGATGAGGGGGTTGGGGTTGTCAAATAGGTGAGGAAAGGTGGGGGGAACCTGTAAGAAAAAAAATATATGAATACATACATACATGCATATGCATATGCAAATTTATCCACATACATACATACATGAACACACACAAACATATATATCCTCGCGCAGTCCCTAACTTGTGCGTTAATACTTATTATAATGAAATAAGTTCTGGGGAATTTCGCCTACAAGCATTCTGGTCCCTTATCGTTCTTGGCAAAAATGACATTTTAAACCTGTCAGTCTTGCAGTCTATCTCTCTAATCTTACATTCGTGATCCCTTCGACCGTAAAACGTTGGGGTTCGTATTATATCCTTGATGTCATCGGAAAAGGGCCCATCTTTAAATGTTTTTCATAAGTTTAATCTATATTGTAAACGCCGCTGTGTAAGAGAATGCCATCCTAAATTGTCTAGCAAAGTGGATACGCTGCTGCGTTGGTCATAACAATGTTTGACAAATCTAGCCCCCCTCCGCTGAACTCGATCTAGTTCCTTATATATTGGAGAGAAAAATATTGTTTTTGTATCAATATAAGTTAAGACTAATTATGAGCTTAGCGAAGTGGGCTGATTTACTTTTCGGTGATGGATAATCTAATGCACATTAAAAATGAGTCCGTGTAGTTCTTTTGATAAATTATAACAATTTTAAAAAAATATATTTTTGGTTTTCATGGAAATTAAAGATTGTAGATATCATTGGGTTGTTGCGTTAATTAACTCTATTTGTAGAACTATTGTAAGCTTCGTTTAAATTAGGCAGGGAATTACCCCGCATTAGCTTAATCACAGTTATTCTCTCATTATTAAATTTAGTAATATTTGCGTTAATTCCATGGCAAATTTCTGTGCTATTGTTCCGTTAAGCTGAGCAAGAATACAAATGCATAAAAATAAAGAACAGATAACTCCACGAATATTTGAATATTGTCTCTCCTTATTTAATAGCTTCTCCATGTTAAACTATTTATTTTGGCTCATGGGTGGTTCAGATTATTTAAATTAGTTGACAAAGATAAAGGTATTAAGTGCCCGTTTTCCCGATTACATCCATTTGCATTAAATGAAAGTTCAATGTCCAGTCAAAAAATAAGTAAGTAAACTAATGAAAAGCTACCTTTGAGTACTTTCAAGTATACTCTAACATTCTTAGTAAAACATCTTTAAAAACCTCCAAAATGTTTATTTTTAGGGAACTGTCAGGGATGCATAAAAAACCTGAGAATTTTGATCGGTTTCATGTTTATCTTCGTATTTTATCAAAAGCTTACCGAAATGTAATTAGAATACATTTTAATATTAAAGGTGAAACCTATTTCCTCGGTGAATCAACACGCCCCAACCTTAATTTAATGTTTCTCCAGATTCGTTCATTCCGCAAGTACGATGAATTCTCTCTTTCTCAGCGGTTCACCATATTTTTGGGCCTTGGATTACCGCATACACGGTAGATGTATATGGCAAGAATTCAAACTGTTATTTCTATTTTTCTGCTCACCGTATAATACTTTGAGATATATTCAGGAAGAGACTAATCCAAGCAAATATCTTCATTTTCCCCAATCAAATAAATAATAGTGGTATAAATCGTTTCTATTGAAATTGCTTCGTGAAGAAGATAATGGAATTTTAGTACAATGATTGTCAAATGGCACGAGGAATTTGGGATTGCAAAACGAATTCACGTATTTTTTCATAACAATCGCCATTATTTATATGGAAATAACGTGTTTCTAACGGAAAAGGAAAACCTTTCTGGGTCAAATGCCGTGAAGTTATGCACCATTTGAATGTCGAGAGGTATTAGAACGGACATCTGTCTTTCACTCACAAGTATGTGTACGCGTTTTATTTCCATTTGAATGACTATCAAGTTTCACAGAGGCCATATTTTGTATCGATCAATAAAATATCATCTTAAAATTTGTGTTGAAATAATTACTGTCAAATTTGGTTTGAGAATTTATACAATAAGCTCGCCAGCCTCATATTTTCAAGAGCGTAAGGAGGAAAAACATGAGACTGCCGCAGCTAACAGCTGTGACGGAGGTTCGTATCGGTCTCGGTGATTGTGATAAATTATTACGGAGGACGGGAACTGCGGAATAAAGGCAAACACAAATCTTTGATAGATAGATAAAATAAATCAAGATCACAGGTTGGTTTTCACCCTCGATTTTTGTTCCCAAACTCGCCATAATTTCGATTCCGGGGAAGGTATTTTTCAATCCTGGTGGGTACACCACGGTCAGTTTAGTAATACTCCAAGCGTGAAAATCAAATCCGTTCAATTTTCATTTATTTCATCGACCGAGCATTATCACACAAGTGACGCCCGAAGTACCGTGCACTTAACACCCTTTGGCGACGTGCATTTTACCTGCAGCAAATAAACGGACGGGGGACTATTTCCGAGCGAGTGGGAATTAAAACGGAATGTTCGCTCGAACGCTCGTTCGCTTCTCCGCAAGGTCCCCCCTCTTCTCTTCCTCACTGTTGTTTTTCGCCCGGGGCGGCGAGGGTACCGGACAGAGGAAGGCACCCGCACCACCCGAGTTCTCCCCGTCGAGCCACGCTGCAGGCGTACGCCGACAGCCGGCGGCGGCCGGAGCGTGAGTCCGGCGGCCAATCTGGTGCATCGCGCCCGGGAGCAGATGCGATTTCATCCGATGTAAACGATCGCTCGTCGCCTTCACGGCGGCGCGCCGTTGTTGCTGCTGTTTATTGCCGTCGGTTTGCCCATTTTCCTCCCGTGAATTGCGGGAGGGGCCCTCGTCGGTCTCCCGCGCCGTCGTCCTCCACACACCCCTCCCCCCGGCTGGGTTTTAATGGACAAGTTGAGTTAACAAGGCAAACAGCGGAGACCGCAGGAGTTGGGTGAGGGGTGGCAGCAGGAGGAGGGCCGGGCATCATCCCTTGGCCCTAATAAGCGCGCCGCTGGGTGGGAACACCTCCCCACTCACCCACGCCGGCCGCATTTCCTTGCCGTGCTAGATTTCCTTTCCCTATTGCCCTCTTAATAACTCCCCTCTCTAACGCTGTAAAAGTGTGGGGGACTCCCTCCCTCTCTCTTCCCGCCCACTTTCCTCCCTTTTTTTTACGTTTCTGAGTTGTAAGGTTGTTGACGCTCGTAAAGGGTGGCTTAACGTTTTCGCCTGAGGTGCATCTCCGGCAGAGAGCGAAATGGGTTTCCTGAAATGAATGTATTTTATGTGCAATAATACCGTTAAGCTAATAAACCATCCGCCACGTTTTGCTCTGACGTTGTAGGCTTAAGGGTGCGCTACATTCTATCAGCGTTGTGTTTTCAGATTTTCCTCCGCTCTATGCTCTCTGGTTGAGTGGTCACCTCAGAGGGAACGTGATGCAGAGGAATACCCGAAAGTTGAGCAAGTTTCTTCATCGAAGCGAGGAAATCTGAGAACCTGAGTTGATTTTCCATTGAGGGATATGGATTGATTTAAATCAAACATTTGTAATCAGCAATAATTGTACTTAATAGTAGATACGAAGACTATAACAATTTTCCACTTAATAAAGATTTATTTCCGACTAGTTTCGATGCACTTAATCATTTTCATGTGATTTGGAAGCGTTCCCCCACATAATTGAATCTGCAATTTATATTAATTGTACTTAAGTTATTTATCAAAGGTCACGCATACAAACATGCATAAATGGTAATCAAATGAAGCATTTATGCTTTAAAATGAATAGTAGTTCAGATTATGAGTGGATACGTAGTATATATCGAATGTTTTCAAAACTCAAACATTAATCAAGGATATAGGATTAAACGAGTCGACTCAATTAGTGTCCGTTTAGCTCTAAAATGGGAAATTGAAATTAAAACTGATTCAGGAAATATTGAGAGAATGTGCCTGTTTCAGTGATAACATATCATAAAAGTTAAATTATATAACACTGCATTCAGTTCTGTTTCTAAATGACATCATGCATATTCAAGTACTTCACATAATATATTTATATCTGGGAGATGCTCCTGACAAACTTAGGGAACATTATTTTAAACTTTATTCATAAAAATCGAAGAAAATATTTGCGTCATGATATTAATTTTTGATGTTTTCTGAAAGATATGTTCCAATAAAACATGGGTACACATTCGAAGTCCCGTTCAATAATGAATGTTTGTTATTTTAGCGTTAAAATATCATATGTTTTTTAAATTACTAACTATTATAAATGTTTAATTGAAATTTGGAGCTGAATCTGGCCGAACAGAATTTTAAAGAAAATTACCATTTAAAAAGGTCATAGAGTTACTTGTTTCATACTTATTAAATTATGGACATCTTTAGCATAAATAAAATATAATTTTTAATTTTCTTCATAGTTATTTACTTATTCCTGAAAGACGGCATATTATTTCCTTTTAAATTAAATCATGCCCTATAATAATGTGCTACTCCCATATCTGGAAGGAAATAGAATAGAATCCGACTAGGTAACAAATATTTGGCAACCACCAACAACCTTATCCTATATTGTACTACGCTCTGTCATTTCCTCACATTGAAGAGCTATCCTTAAATGTTCCGTTACTACTGGATGAATTTGGATTTTGGATTGGCCAAAGTTCTTTAAGTCACCTTCATTATTATGCTTCCAATTGGAGAAAATAGTATATTTAAAGATTTTACTAAGAATATTTACTTAAACAATTCTTAGCCATAATGCTTAAATCTAGTTGGAATCAATTCTTGCCACATGTACGAGATGTACATTTTGAATATTTTAATGTAACTTTTGACAAACAAATGTACAAAAGCAAAATTTAAATAACAATTTATTAGCTTCGTCTGGCTTAAGTAGATGGACTTTTTATTACATCTAATACTAGCAGTAGAAAAAAAGATTGTCCAGGACTTTATTCTGGTATATTATAGTGTCTCGATATGAAGCACTAGTATATTAATTCAAATTTAAGTTCACGTTTGGTTAACATTTTAAGTATCGGGAGTTGTATCAACTGGAAATAAAGCCAAAGCAATTGAATTTGTCGTTTAGAAATGCAATGTCCCTGATCCCTCTTTCCTTCCTCTCCCTCATTTCGTACCCATCCCACCTGGCGCTTGCATCCCCTGAGACACACATTTTTAGTGGACCGCGGGGTATTAATGTAGATGTAGCTGATGATGAGCATAATCCTCACTGAGTTTCCTTTATCAAAACTAATTAATCCGAAACTTGTCATAAGCATAGGAAAATAATAATGATATTGACACTGATTTTTGCTCTTGAAATGTTATCAAGTATTAAACAATTCCTCTGGAAACATAAAATGACACACGATTTTGATAACTCTCCTCTATCTAATCAAATTCTTACAGTGCTGATCAGTTCCACAGAAAAAGACTCCGATATCTTGAAAATTGAATGGATTATCCACAATATGTTTAAGTGTTTCTTCTAATAAGGTTAACGTCAAAGTTAGCCATACATTTTCAATAATATATGTTTCCTCTACCTTGGTGTATGTGATATCGAGAATAGGATTTCGGATCTAGTGGTTGAATTGGTAGTGAGTTACCACTCACTCTTTATCCCATTCATATCATAAGTTTCATAATCCACTCATCGGTCCCAAAACCTCCCTACCATGAAGCCCAATAGAATCAAACCCTCACGGGTCACGTCTTCCTCGTTTGTCGAAATAATGGGTGAGAGAGAATGATGTGGACGAATGGTAGCCTATTTTGTCTAAGCCGACAGGTTGCCGTCTTTTGTTTGGGCAGTGTCCGACTGACCCAAGCTCGACCGTGACACCTGGTACTCCTCGCTCTTCATTAATCCGTCCTCTCCTTCCTGCAGACGGGGACAGTTTTTGGCCTTCCGTCAGAAAGAAACCGAAAGCTAACCCCGTTAACGTGCTCCAAAAGAAATTTCACGATGGCCCGCTCTTTCTTTGGTTCAATCTTTCGGTTCCCTCGCCGCTCTCTCGGTCGGCTCGATCTGCTTCAAAGGCTTCTTCGTCGGTCTTGTTGTCATGCTCTGGAGATCCCTTGTCGTCTGCTTCAGCGTCGCTCGAACGGGTTGCCTTTTCGAAGCCTTCCGGAAGCGAATGAGGTGGGTGTAAGGGCTCTCTCGTCCGCCCGCCCATCTCTCGCTGTCTCAGCAAGAAGCCCTCCTCTTTGAGTGCATTGCTCCAAAGTTTTCCTTGACCTTCTCTGATTCCCGTTTGACTTCGTCGTATTTTTTCCGCCCCGTAGTGTCTAATATTACATTCTGACTGGTCTTATTTTCGTCCAAACGTTTACGCGTTTCATCCAGTTATTATGTATATTGTGATCTTCCACTGTCCCTTCCGCGGAATATGAAATGAATTTATTTCATTGATATCTTTTGCACTGTCCACGTTCATTCCGTACATTTTAGCTGAAACTACACCATTTTTTGTTTCCCTGTCTTATCTTTATCTAAATCTACTTAGTTCTAGCAAGCCGCCCCAAGGACGTGTGGCAGGGGGTCTTTCCGAGCGTAACTTCATATAGCACCTAGTCAGTATTATAATACTGAATGCGGTACAGTACATGTAAATGGTCCTGGATAGGTTTAACTTCTAAATATTATTGTTTTTAATCATTATTTCAACAGTTCTCCTTATTGAAAATCAGAAGAATTTCGCAATGGTGTATTTGTGTTCGCTAATATACCTGACCGTATGAATATATCGCCAAGTATAATACAATATCTGATCAAGTATTAGCAGGTCATTTGAGTGTATGGATGGTCCTGAGATCCCTCATATGGATGGTATTTTGTCCTCCTGTGGTCAAGTGATTGAATAAATGTATACCAAATCGCATCCTTTTCTCTTCATATTTTTGGTTATCTTGGGATCATCCCATGATCCTGGTATTCGAACCCGGGCCCCCTGTTTGGAACCCCGGTAACCTAGTTACCGACCAACCCTCGATGCGGTGGATGGATCATAGTACTTGGACATATCACAGAGGAGAAATTTTCCCAGCCACTAATTAATAGAAAATTAGAGGTAGTATTGCATGCAGATGTATAAAATTGTGAGTGTAAAAAAAGGAGTGTTCAATCTCTTTGCAGGGTAGAAACCTTTTGGGAAAGCCCTGTAAAAATTAAGTGAAATAAATATAAATAAAATTTTGGAAATCCCTGAAATAACCGTGAGCCTAAGTAATGCTCGGTGGTCACAACTTTTTGGTTTCGCAAATGAAGCTTGTTTATCAGTAAAACATCTGAACTTTAAATAATCTAAGCGTTTAAAATTTAATTGATAAAATACTCAAGTTGCAAAGAAATATTCAGTTTCAGAGAGGAAACTATTAGGTCACTAGTGTTAGAGCCTGTCGGGTTAGTCCAGTTTGTGCGGCAGCTTTTATTACATTTTTAATGAGACCATCTTAGCGGGCAACTCGAGTCAAACATTCCCTATTTTTCGATGATTAGGTCAGTCATCATCGTTGTGACATGAGATGAAGTTGACATAAAACACATGCACAAAGCACTTCACTATTTTTCTTTTTTTGGTGTGTCTGTGGCAACTTTTTCACACTCATTTTCTTCCCCATAATCTCGAGGCTGATTTCTCACGATTAGTATCTCAATTTTTAGAAAAAAGCGACCGAGAGCTTAAAAAAATCGCCCACTTAAGGTATCACAATTTGAATCTAGGCTGGGCTAAACGAAAAGCATAAGGGTCCCGCAGGTAACTGAGCAGAGATAGAATTATGGTGAAAATATCCTCACGGCATCGATATTTGTGCCCGATCCTGGGGCTTGGAGAGCCATTACACTAGGCACCCCAACAATCCGATCTCCATTTCATTTGGGACCCCAACAAAGGCTCTCAGAGCGTTTTTCCCACAAACCTCAGTCTTTGGTTTCACTCTCATCTCTTCCTATTTTTCCTTTATTTTTTGATTTGTTCATCGTTCAGTCGTAATGGAGGGTGTAGGGGTTAGGAGGGACATCTTTGGGATTCAATTTCGCCCGAATGAAAGCGTTTTCTGCGTACGAACGCTTGTTGGGCAGGGAGACGCTCTCAACACGGGACATGGAGCCTACTTGTAGGCCCGTCACCCGATTTGTATTTTTTTTCCCCGGGCAGAGTGGCTTGCGTTGTTCGTCCGGGAGAGTGAGAGAGGGAGAGAAAGAGAAAGTGAGTGGGGGGAGGGGGATAGATGTGAAGCGAGAGGGGAATTCTCGTCTTCCTCGCCCCATTCCATCCTTTCCCTCTCCAGGGCCCCACGTCACTTCCCTTGCCCCCGCCCCAACTCCCTCCCGATTCCTGACTCCTCCATTCTTTTCCCGAGAGCCACAAAAAACCTCGTAGCTCCTCCCACCTCCCCGCCCGCATCCCTACCCCACGTCATTGACACCGCCGACAGCCAACTTCTTTCTGGCGCTTTTTTTGTGGCTTACATGTTGTCCGACATTTCTTCGCTCATAAGGGGTTGATTAAAAGAGTGTTATTCATGGAGGTTTCGAAGGTTTCTGCCGCCACCGAAGGCCATCGCCTTTCCAAAAGACCGATCGACTTTTCTTTTTTTTTTCATTCCACGGTTGCTTCACAAACGCCTTTGCCTAAAATTCTTTGGCTGAAATCATTATGATGTCCAGGTAAAGTGTGTGGTGCGTGTGTATGTGTGTGTGTAGGGTGAAGAGTAAAATTGGACGCTTAGGAAGAAGATTCTGTGGAGATTTTTGTTCGGTAATGGAGCATTCCTAGCATTTCAAAGTTTCATCAGCTTACCTTTTTTTGTTTTTTTTGTAGTCCAAATCATTGACGCCATAAGAACAGAAACCTTTGGGTGATAGTCGACGGCATATCAAAAAAATGCTTTTTACCTAAGTAAAACTATTCTGAAGAATATCGAATGCAAATAATTTAACCATTTGGTACATGAACCTAAACTCACTTTGGGAGTGATTACCCTCTGCAATATCATAACAACACGCCCAGAAGTGTGAAGTACAACGATTTATCATTTTATGTGAGGGTTATGTCAAAGTTCGAACATCAACTGTTGGGGATTCATTTTTTTAAATAAATATTTATATTTAACACAAATATATTAAAAAACAAAAACATTATATATAATACATCATTTCTCGCGAAGGGAGTGCGGCAGCAGTGGACGTCTGTTCAATCGATATCCATTCATGGAAACGTGGTCACTGAAGCAGGATGATAGACGTAGATTGGAGGCTTTTGAAATATGGGTGTGGAGAAGAATGGAGAAGGTGAAATGGACCGAAAGGAAAACAAATGAGGAAGTACTGGCAATGGTGGGTGAGGAGAGGGGTTTCTTGAGAGAAATCCTATGGAGGCAGGAAAAATGGATGAAAGGCGTATTGAGCGGTAGTGGAATGTTGAAGAAGGTAATAGAGGGGAGAATGATAGGCAAATGAAGAAAGAGCAGGAACAGAATAGGGATGTTGGATGGGATGAAAGTAGGAAAGAAATACACAGAGATGTAGAGGGACATGATGTAGAGTAAGTTGTTGGATTGGGTTTTGTTTGGAATTACAAAATGTTTATTTGATAGTTGTGTCCATCCAAAAACCTACTTTAAGCGGTAGATTACCGTGTATAAGGCAAACGGTAACTACGGCCGTGTGAAATAATGGGAAGAGTTGACCCCAGCCGTACATAAATGGGCTAATGATAGGTGAGGGGAGTTAGGAAAAATATACATTAGCAGAAAATAATAAAGTAAATATAATAAAAGATACTAAAAATAATTGAATTAAATATAAATGAATGCGGGATCTCCGCAAACGGTCAAAACAACCGCGTGTCTAATGATTAAATAACAAGTTATTCTAATAATGAAAATTAATCACTTACTACTCTCTAGCTTGGATGTACTTTGCAGAATTGATCCTAGCAAGTCTCAATCACTCACACTCAGTCAGGACTGACGAGAGATTTCTCTCTACGCCAGCGGCCCGACATTCGCATGAAATAAAATTTAAAAAATTAAAAGTATACCCTCTAATGAAGGAAAATAATCACGCACTCTCTAGCTTGGCTGTACTATGTAGCATTGATCCTTACTAATCGCAAGCACTCACACCCAATCAAGACTTACGAGAGGTTTCCCTCTACGCCAGTGGTCTGACAGTTACACGTAATAAAATTTAAAAAAAGAACTTTAATGGCTGCACAGATTTGAGGAAAAGGGTGACCCAAGTAAAAGGAATGAATCGCATGTATGCCTCTTAATCTTCTCTGTCTTCATTAAAACCAAACTGAATACATGAGAATTTGATTATAAGATCATAAAAATTATATATCTTTTTGGCAGATTCATATATGATTTGAATTTCGTCTACTCTCTTCCACCTCTTTTCCTCCAGCCCATTTTGTTCTGCTCTTCTCTGCCTTATTCATTACAAAATAGCCCAGGCAAAAATTATGCATTAGTTTGGGAGAGATTTTCGGGATTTGTCAGGTTGGCTTGGCTTTCAATCTCTTCTATGCGTTCCTGACGATGTCCTTTGACTCACCGAATGCTTTGCAATTACTTCAGTAACTTGCTGCTTCTACTTCTGACAACTCTTCGATGGGAATTAATCTGGGAGGGCTACAAATTAGGGAGGGACTAGGTGCATCAGCGCCCGATCGCGACCGTTGCGTTTGATCCCTCATGCAGCAATGCTGCATGCGATATGGTGCTCACCACTCCTGTCGGTAGAATTCCCTTACCTGCTGTCAAATTTGCTATTTGAGACGATCAGTTGCCGAAGGGATGCATATTCCATTCTAAATGAGAGAAGTATTTGGAATGATATTTATAAAAAATGTAAACTGATTGTTTTTGCTTCACTATTATGCACCGTTTGAGAAAGGGTTATCTGTCGTGGTAAACGGTGTAGACATATTGTACTTCAGCAGTATGCCGAACGTTTAGCTTTATATTTTTTTGATTTTTAAAGCCCCGAGCATTCAAAGTTTTTCTTCTTGTTGTACCACAAAGTGTCCACAACCACGGCAAACATTCGTACCTATCTGTATGGTGGCTTCGGGCTTGCCCTCTGGTCACTATTTTTATTTTCCGCCATTATTCTAAAAGCGATTCTTTTTCTCTTATTGAACTCGTTTATCCGGTCAGTTTTTCCGGCAGCAATGTTCAATATTTCGATGCATTCTTTATCGCATGTCCTTTTGCAATATAATTTAATTGTACTTGTTTTAATTTTTTTAGTGCAAAAATGCGTATTTTATGTACCTGTATACTTCCTCTATTCTGTCCTTTGACATATTTTTTTGTTTCAATGCGCGTTAACAAACAAAAATTTTGCTCTAATATTCCAAGCGGTGGATTTTAAAACAATATTCCAAGAGGAATATTTATTACCATTGGAAACACTTTTGAAAAAACTTAATTAACTCTCTAATTAGTTGAATATTAATTTCATGGTTTGAAGAATTTTTGAATTTTGATCTTCTCCGTGAAAATTGTAAAAGTCGTAGTCACCTTCTGTATTTTATTTGTATTAATATTCATTTGGTATCCTATTATGTATTAATGAGAACTTAATCTCAATTAAAATTTTACTCACTTTTCAAAATAGAATATCCATTTTCTTTCACATAGAAAAAGTTGTACTACATTTTTTTCACCAGAGGCACATTGAATCTTTAGAGCAAGCATTCGGCAGCATTCCTTTACCTTCCATGTGCACCAAAAGGAACTTTTCTTGTCCTAAACTCGAGCTTATATGCTACTTTGTAGTCTACAGTTAGATTTTGGCTAAGAATAGTTCTAGAAAATTAACTTCTTTCCAAAAAACATTTAAAGCTCCGACCTACCTAAAACCTTAAGCTCGGTGAGATGAATTCATGTCCCCTCTTATTTGCTTTTATTAATTTTTATAGCCTGATAGAAATCAAACACGAGGGCTAAAGCGTGAACTATTATTTTTAATTTGGAAAATACTATGTCCTACACTGCCGCGAATTAGTGGAAAAAATGCGAAAAGAAATAGAAATTGTCAAGATGTATCTCTTAGTTACAATATTCATTGGCTAACAACTCGTGATCGATTTCAGAACTTAAATACACACACACACTTTTGTAAACTTCTATAAAATATACCCGCATACACAAAAATTTGTAAAATTATATATATTTATATTCCCGAATATGAGTTAACATTATAATACATGCGAATTTCTTCTGCCTTTCCTACTATTCGTCTGCTAATTATCCGAGTATTTTCGATTCGTGAGACGTCTGTCTCTTGGATTCTTTGGTATTGCAATTACACGAAAACATGTATGTGCGTGTGATAATTCATTTAAACCATTTTACGTTGTCTAATTAAGTATAAAATACAAATAAAAATCCATAATATAATACTTGCAAACATGGCGTTACAACTTACTTGTATGCCTTCATTGTTTCATTTTAAGTTCCAACCAATCTTTGGAAAAACCCCCTCCACCATCGTGGCACTTTTCTGGTGACTCAACCAAACACCCTTTTCTATTTTACCCTCACCATGAAGGAATTATACAAAGTTAATCCTGAAACTGTTAGCTTCAAACACCCTCTCCTCTGAATCCACTCTCGCGTTACCTAACAATACCTATGTTTGAGGCACTATTAATATGAATCTAGATAGTGTAGTCCAAATTTACAGAGGGTTGTATTGCATATTCGGTCTTCCTTCAGATCTTATCCAGAGAATCAATCTTTAAAATGAACCATTAAAGGAAGAAAAGTGATTAAAACGCTGAATTAACTTTTGGTTTTCTGGATACACATCAGCACAAAATTTGAGAGGACTAAAGTGGAAGAGAATTTACTTGGGGGAAGAGTTTCCTGGAATATGGAATAGTTTCTTCTCCCGTGACGAATCCTCTTAAATCCCTTTATCTCCAAAAGAGTGAGATAGGGAGATTGCGTGGATTCGAGCGGGGGAAAGAAAATAAGGGAGTTATAGAGAGCGAGGAAGGAGAACACCAGAATGGGCCGGAGGGAAAAGAGATGGAAGTATATAACAAGGGACATATCCGCGTATGGAATTTTCTCCAGTGTCTTGACGAAGGCACCTGTCGCTCTTCCTCTTTCCTTCTCTTTAATATTCAGCATTTCCTTTTACATTCCCCTTTGTCTTCTCATTCCGCTATCACTTCAAATTTTGACTGCTGAGCTGTACACTACATCTTAATGATTTATGCCACTGTGAATGTCATCCTTTGCCTGAGAGAGTGGATGTCTGCCGTTTCATCCGCTCAAGTGAATGAATCTCTTATGAGTGTTGAATACTCGAGCTAGATTCAGCTGCACTGGAGCGTAAATGGAATCACACTATCCAACAAGAGAAGGGAACAAATAGATTTTTACTCGTCGGAGCTCGAGGAATGAAAGGAAAACAAAAGAGAGAGGCTAAGGGTAGAATTCTAGGTGAAGGTGCCGATCATTGCATCGGTGATAAATTTTTTCCACAGTATACAAACACCTGAGTATTAAATTCTTTTAAACTTCATTGCAGGGATCTTAATTGATTTCCTGAAAACTCTGAGTTACCAGGTTAAAGCAATCCTCCAATCCAAAGGTGATATCATATAATTTTATGCACCAAACATCATATAAGCTTCTATATAAATTCATTATTGATTGAATTTTCATTCATGATTTTTGTCTGAAATCAAAATAGCGTATGTTTCTGCGAGCAAATGTTGAACATATGATTTGAGTTGAGCAATTCTGAGCAAGCATCTACATGAAGAATTGGAAAATATCTGTTTATTTTATCTAAATGTCCTCACAAATGTTGAATTATTAGTACAGCACATAATTTTTCACTTCAAAGGTTTTTATGTCTCGATCCTAAATTAGAAAAATTAGCAATATCAATAACTACATAAAGCATAAAACAACAACAAAGATTCAGAATTGCCGTTTTAGGAAAATATTCCTCTTCGGGGCGAGTGGAAAAAAGAGCGTCTATAAAGAATGTCATGATGGCGGAAAATGATACCAATTAGATTTTTCCAGTATTTGTAGGATTCTCGTCTATCCAGTTGCTTTCTCATCGGCTCAAGTACCAATCTCCACAAATACCTCATTTGTCTTCTCTTCGTTCTTTCTTGGCTTCTTCAGAATTGATGTTACGAATCAATGGCTGAAACCTGGAGCCTTTAAAACTCGGTTGACCTCTGATGCTTTTCCAATCTGGGTCTTTGCGCGATCTGGAATTTTTCCCAATGAAGGATTTCTCACAAGTTGCACACCCCTTCGTATACCTATAATATTCGCCAGTCGGCCATTCTCCATCCGAAGTAGGGAAATGGTTTTGGTGACACTCTTAAAACCTCGCGGTCTCGGCTTATTTCTCGAGGGCTCTGGCAATACTTTCCGATGTGCCAGCGACGTAAGGTACAGTGAGGCGCGTGGATATCCGTGGCATCCTCCACGGTCCTTTTTAGGGCCAGATTACGGAGGAAGGGTAGTATCAGCTCTCCGGCAGACTCGGGCTTCTCCGCTAGAATAACGGCAAATGTATGGGTGTTTGCCGACCGAAGGAGATTCCCAACGTCGCGCATCTAATGGGAGCAATTCCTCGCTCTCCTCGTCTATCTCTCCTTCCGCGAGGGAATAGTATCTCTCCCGCCCCATTCACCATTTTTGCAACCCCCTCCCATTCCCTCCTCTCCACGTGATCCACTGCGACCGCGTTGTCCGACAGGAGGGAGATGGGGAAGGGCGGGGCACTCTCGCGGCCGCCGAGAAATAGGATCGTGCATTTGAAATCACCTCGCGCTGGAAGGAAGGATGGTGGGGTGTATCTAGGCCTCGCATACGAGCAGGTGGGCACGTGATGTAATATGCAACGCGAGTCCCGCGGTGCCTATGCGTCGTCACCTCGCGCCAGTCGCCCCGGGGGTCAAACGGGCGACTTGGGTAGAGAGAGAGGGAGAGAAGTTCGCTCGAGGCGATTAGAGCGTTTTCGTATAAGGAAGAACCACTTCCGGAGTCAATTCTTTGAAAGCCGTTCCCGGAGTTATTTCCCGTCGCCAAGCCACAGCTATAGTTTTTTCAATCATATTGATAAAACGAGGAGATTTTTAAGAGAAATTGGTGAGGAAATATATTTGCTTGAAGTCATACGGGACCGGAAAAAACGGAATGAATGTTAAACTATTTGAGCAATGGATATTTACTTCTTTACGTATAGTGACTGAGAGATAATTTATTGATCCGTATACGAGAAAATACCAACTAAATCGGGTACTTCACCACAATAATATTTAAGCGAAGTTTTCTTTCGATTCCGTCTAAATTATCAAGAAGTAACGTGTGTGTTCCTTTTATGTGTTCTCATGATCTGTGTTGCTGTCTAAGTTTATATATATATATATATATATATATATATATATATATATATATATATATATATGTGTGTGTGTGTGTGTGTGTGTGTGTGTGTGTGTGTGTGTGTGTGTGTGTGTGTGTGTGTATGAGTCTGACCTGAAGAAGGCCTCGGAGTGGGCCTAAAGCATAAATCATCTACAGTGTGAGTGTCCTTTTATCTGTTATCTGTTGTGTTATCTGTTTTATTCTGTGTTCTATTGTGCCGTCCAAAAGTTATATATATATATGTTCCTATTCCAAAAAAGGCAAAGGCTTCGTCATGTGAGGATTACAGAACAATAAGTTTGATATCCCACGCAGCTAAAGTTATTCTCAGGATAATCAACAAAAGGATAGAGAGTAAGGCAAATGATCACTTAGGGGATGATCATTTTGGGTTCAGGAAAGGAAGAGGTACGCGTGATGCCATTGCAGTAATGAGATCACTAGTCTAGAGGAATATAGAATACAATCAGGACGTTTTGGCCTGTTTTGTGGATTTCGAAAAAGCGTTTGATAGAGTGAATTGGGAAAAATTAATGCGTGTATTGCAGAAAATAGGAATGGAGTGGAGGGATAGGAGACTGATCCGCAACCTGTACATGTCTCAGACTGCTCAGGTGCGAGTGGGGAACGGAGAGTCCGGATGGGCAGTGTTAGCAAGAGGTGTAAGGCAGGGTTGCCCATTGTCACCGGTACTGTTCAACGTATATGTAGAGGAAATGATTAAAGAGGCATGGGAAGAACTGGAGGTAGGAATGAAAGTCGGAGGGGAATTCGTAAAATCGGTTAGGTTTGCTGATGACCAAGCATTAGTTGCTCAGTCAGCCAAGGGATTGCAAGCATTGTTGAGTGAATTGGAGGTTCAGTGCGATAAATATGGGATGAGAATCAATATTAATAAAACAAAGGTTATGCGATTTACCATAAAGAAAAAGGTTAAGCTAAATATTAAAATAGAGCAGGTAGAACAGTTTACATATCTCGGAAGTGTTTTGGACCAATACGGTCAAAGTGGTAGGGACGTAAGGAGAAGAATTGCTTTAGGCAAGGAGACTTTCTCAAGGAGGAGGGAGCTGATGACGGGGACGTTGAGTAGGGATGTTAAGACAAGACTCGTAAAAACTCTGATATGGAGCGCGGCTATGTACGGCGCGGAAACGTGGTCGCTGAAGCAGGAGGATAGACGTAGACTGGAGGCTTTTGGAATGTGGGTTTGGAGAAGAATGGAGAAGGTGAAATGGACCGAAAGGAAAACAAATGAGGAAGTACTAGAAATGGTGGGTGAGGAGAGGGGTTTGTTGAGAGAAATCCTATGGAGGCAGGAAAAATGGATGAAAGGCGTATTGAGCGGTAGTGGAATGTTGAAGAGGGTAATAGAGGGGAGAATGTTGGGCAAGCGAGGTAAGGGTAGGAACAGGATAGGGATGTTGGACGGGATGAAGGGAGGAAGAAGTACACCGAGATGAAGAGGGACCTGATATAGATTAGTTTGCTAGGTGGGGAGTCACAAAATGTTTATTTGATAGTTGTGTCCATCCTAAAACCTACCTTAACCGGTAGATTACCTAAAAAATATATATATATATATATATATTCTAACACTCACACGTATGTATTCAGGAAAAATATTCACAAAAAGTTAATACAGGGTTCGTCCGGAAAATAAGTGTACTGGGCTCAGGAAAAAAAATTTATTACACTTTTACATATCTTAAGCTAATATTCCTCAAAATAGGACCCTTGTGAGTCGATACACGTGTTCCAGCGGCGTTCCCATTCCTGGAACGCTCACGCGAAGGCATCATCGGGAACCTCTCGAAGACACGTCGTCACGGCCTCTTTGACGGCGTCCAAAGTCCCGTATCGCGTTCCTTTCAAACTCCTCTTTATCTTCGGGAACAGAAACGTTCTCTAAAAAATGTGGATCATTTTTGCAGTGATCCGCAAGTTGTGTCGCGATTTCCAAACGATTGAGTCTTTGATCATCACTGAGCACTTTCGGCACCAACTTTGCACAAATTTTTCGCATCTGTAATTGGTCCCTAATAATCTTGTGCACTATTGTTTTTGGCACATTATACTGCTCTGCTATCATCCGAACACTAAGATGATGATCAGAGTTCAGTACATCGCGAACTTTTCGCATATTTTCGTCGGTGAGTGTCGTTGATGGGCGTCCAGGCCGTGGTTCGTCGTCGACCTCTTCTCTGCCCTCCACGAACATCTTGTGCCACCGAAAGATGATGTTTCTGGACATGGCTGACTCCCCGTAAGCCTGGTTAATCTTACCAATAGTTTCGGTAGACGATTTCTCAAGCTTTACCGCAAATTTGATGGGATAACGCTGCTCCAAAAACTTCGGCATCGCGTTCCGTGGCGTGGGTCGAGCACTGAGGTTCGCGTCAATAGAGCTCCTCACTACACCACAGCTCAGAGCCGACTGCCTTTTTCAGCGTCGCTTGCCAACATACCCCCCTCCAATCGCAGCCCGTCAGAGCGGTGCTGGGCGCGCCTGGAGCGGCGGGAAAAAATCAGTACACTTACTTTTTGGACGAACCCTATATATGGTCAGCCACAATATTCACAAAAGCGAATCTACGGTCATCGCCACGCTTGTGACTAACCATATAAGTTCCAGGTGACATATGAAACACAAAATGAAGTAACATACATTGTATTGGAAATTTAATATTTCGATGGGCCTTGTCTTATTTATATTACAAATATTATTATAATTTATTTATTTTATTACTTATATATTATTATTACCTTTGCAATAAACTTTAGGTGTTAACCTTTTTTCGTAACTTTCTTGCGCAAAGTTAAGGCAGTAACCGGGAGTAGTTGGTCATCAGAAGGAGCTGGAATTCAATTACCACTGAAGACTAGGCGTACTTCACGTTACTAGTCAAGGTAAATTCATAATGCAAGATTTATTCCGGGCTCCATATCGGTCCTTCTACACCCGCCCTGGCTCCTGAGCTATTCGTTGATAGTCAGTGAATGTCGTAGGTCGACCCTCTCCCCTTTCGCCACCCCTCTGCCGGCCATCCAAGGGGCAGTGCCTCACTCTACCCCCACACCACTAGAGCTCCCCTGCCCCCCACTCCTCGAGCAACAGACCTTCTCCCTCCGAGCACCTGGCCCTTTCCTAAATCTTCGTCGCTGTCCTCCCCTCGCCGCATTGTCATTCACTGGCCGTCGCTATCCCTTTCTCGTTCCATTCCCGTCCCCGCCACTTCTCTCTTCCTTCGCCAATTATCCCCTTCCCTTCACCCGAACCTTTCTCTCCCTCCCAACCCCCTCTCCCCCTTAATCTTACCTCCATTGCCGCCCCCTAGAGCCTTCTCATTCTTCTGACCCTCGTTCTTTTGCTATCCTCTTCTCCATCATTTATCTCTCCTTTTCTCCTATCACGCACATATTCTTTTTTCGTCCTCGCTCTCGTTTTGTTACTTCTCTTCACTCTGGCACGTCGTTCTTCACCTTAGCTTTGACGTCCCATTGTCTTCCAAGTGGGAGAAGCACTCACGGAAAGCCAGTACACATTGAGGAAAATATTGGCCCTTGTTCCAATATTAATATTTCCTTTTCACTCGCCCTCGAGCCGCGACAGTTATTTTTCTTTAAATTAACTTTAAATCCATAATTTTTCAAATGATTTATGTTTAAAATTTTCTTTCCTAATGCCGCATACGCTTGGAATTTCTCACAATGTTGTCACAAAACCTTTCGTCTTCAAATTTACTGTTTTCGGTTTTATTAAATACTCTGCTGGTTAAATGCTTCTAGGGCCTAAAATATGCAATCGTTGACATCATAATCAAATACCTAAGGTTTTGAAAATTGAAAACTGAAATAAGTTAATTCTAATAATACTTTCCGTATTATTAGAAATAACTCCAGGAAATACAGCAGTTGTCAACCCGAAGGTCGGTTTGGTAGGTGAGCGCACCTAGTACTAAGTCCAACGGCATGTGAAATTTACGTGTCAAGGAAAGGTGGGCCAGATCCTCTCCCTGTGCTGCTTCTGCTTTCCCAGGAAGATCTGTGTAGATTTGGGGAAGCTGAGGGTACGGAGAAGCCTCTCCTGCAATCGAGCTCGGGCCCTCCGGTAGGTAGCCCAACGTCATACCCATTGGATTAACACAAGATTGGTTTCAACTTTGCGGCCTTTAGGATTTTTGAACGAGAAGAACAGTTTGAGTTTTATATTCGTCTTATCGGTTCCATAAAATTTCATCTCAGCTACGTATGTTGAAATTGTCGATGAAAAATGCCGAACATTCGCTGGCTCAGTGAATTTGCTAAAATAAGAATGTAGGTACTTGTCTAATGATTCCTCAGGTGATGTTTGATTTGATAATTAGATACTCATTTGGGTTTGATGTGGGATTACCTGAATTGGAAATTAGTAGTATAGGTATCCGCGATTCCGAAATATATTTTTCCTTTATTTGAGGAAAAACTGGTAGTCGCGCTTCGTACACGTCTCCCCTTCGTAAAATCTAGTCACTCATGTACCCCTCATGTCTCATATTATTTCAGAATTCGGTCACATCCCTCCGTTGGTTTTGCTCAGCTAAATACAGGTGAATTTCTCCGGGCTCCAAATTGGTTTGCCAAATAATAAGATATGCTGGAGGAAGGAAATCATGGTGAAGGTCTATGGTATATATGGTTGTGGATCATTTTTATTCCCTCCTTTTTCGTATGTCCAAAAACTATTTCAATGGTTGAAATCAACACTTGTTTTGGACAAAGTTTTCCGATAATATGTGTATAGAAAATTTTCATATTTTTCGGGACATATAGTGAATGTTTTTTCCCTTGTCCCTTCCTCTCCCTTATCCTTACCCATCCTACCTGTCGCTTTCACCCCCAGCCACACACAGATTTTTGCTAGATCGTGAGTTATTCATGTAGATATAGATGGATAATGTGTACCTTTTATTTAGTATATAAATAGATTATTTTCCTATATTTCTAAATCTTGAGTACAGTGTTTATAAACTTCTGGGTTCATGTTTCTCCTGATTGCTATTATTTCTCACCTGTTTTAACTCATAATCCATCGTTCTCACAGTCATTTGAATATTGTGAATAAAATATCTCAGTGAGAGGATAGTGGAGAGAGTTGTGGGATATGCTTTTTGAGGCAATGAAAGTAATTGACTCTTGTGCTTACTGAAATTATACTCTGGTTATTACAAGGAGGGGGTGCTAAACTTGCTTTCGCTGCGGTATAGTTCTCACACACTCCTAATTTCTATTTATTTTTTATTTAAAATGAAGCTAACCTAAATGAAATGTTTGGCTATCATCATTTTATTTACCATTTAATAGGGTTAAAAAGTAATTTACAGCGACCATTGTAGATCACTTGAGTAAATTTCCAAGTAGTGCAATTTATAATTACTCTTACTTTTATACAAGTGGAGCATTCAAAGTAAAGTAAATTTGATCCTTCGATACAATTGGTACTAATGGAGTGATAAAATTACAAATTTAAGTTTGTCGCTATCTTAATCCGGGAAATAAAATTTAAGGTACTACAACTTCAAAACATCCCTTCGCCTTTGGAAATGTCGACCTTACGTTTGAATGTCCACCAAACTTTACTCTGCGTGTAGCTATATATATATTACGCCCATTCTCACTGCAGCACAATTTCTACTTTTAAATCTCCGTCGTCTATTCATGTTCCGAAAGCGTCTCTCCCTTTTGTCCTCTTTACACTACAACAACTTTTATGCTTCCAGCAAGGATAGCTGGGGTAAATTTTTATCTCTGCAGCCACTACACAATGTCCCGTAAATCTCATTCAGCTGAATGAGAACGAAAACCCTTGTTTTATTTATGTGACCCGATTTATGTTCCTTTTGCATTGTCTTTTCCTCCTGGGCTCTTGTCACTTGGAGTGAAAGGCAAAAAAAAACTCGATTGATTACAATTCAATTACGCTTATAGCGCTCACCTCAGTCCTTCGACAGTTCCCCTTCCTTTCACAGTCCGTTTCCCCATTCGCATTAAACAGCTGGATACCATTTCATCTCCTCGAGTTCCTTTATCGCGCCTGCCGCACAACCATTTCTCTCCTTAATGCATTGTTTTATATCCCATGGCGTTCTCAATGACATATTTGACTTTAAACAACGCCTTATACGTTTAGTGAAAGGTTACATTTACAGCGGGTGCAGGTAACGCACCTCCGGGCTAATAATTTTTGAGATACGCACGTGTATCCATCCTGTGTCTTCTAGTTGCACCATTAATCTAACATAAAATATGATCATGCCCTTGGCGTGAATATATTCATTTGTAATTTTTATCCGTGGAATAACTTTATGTTCTTCAGAAATTGAATGATTTGAGATGGCCGATAACACATCTTCCTATTCTTCTGGTGCTTCCTTCCTCACCATCGCTCTTCCTTTTCGGTTTACAGCAACCAACTGTTTCTCTTAGATTCTAATCTGCTTTTAAGCTCATTTTAATTAAGTGTTGCTACCAGTGTATATCTAATTCATTGCAGTTAAACACACATTATTAAATGTAATTAACTTACCTATTTGTATTTTTCTGCTATAATTTACCGTCCATTCAAAATATACCGATAATAAGTATGGAGCAAATAAAGCAGAGAGTATAGATTTTGTATGGAGCAAATAGCTTGGCTTCGTGAATGCTTAATGGTAAGTGGACATGGTAAGGGTTTATGAAAATTTTTCCTCAAATACAAAGCGCCGCTGAAAGTTTGTTTGAAGTAAAATCTTACGTGCTGCTAGAAATTAAGAAAGAAAGTGGTTGCACATCTTCCGTGTGACATTTAATAAGGATGATTCCTTTCCGTCAGTAATTCATTGGTGCGATTAAATTAACTTATGATTATTTTCCCTGTAGAAGGTTTATTTAGTTTTGGAAATTATTTTCGACGGTCACGGAATATTTATGAGCGAATGAAACGAGCGACTGTGTTAAAATTCTTGCTTTATTATTCCATTTCATTCTCGCATCCCATTTCGCGTGGGAAACAAAGTTCCGAAGACCTTAAAACTGGAAAACATTTACATCCTTTGTGCTCTTATTGGTGGTATTTTGTTTAACGCTCATATACTTGATTATTAAATCATAATTCCTTCCGCTTTAATCTCATCCACCCATTCCGCATCTATGCTATTCTCTGCTATGCCGCTCTATTTCCGCCGCTCACGTTCCTTCAACGCCCCGCGACCCCCCCAACTTGTCCTTCCGCACCCCCCCTCTAGCTTCCTACTTTCCCCTGGCACCCCACCCGCTCCCCTTTTCCGTAAACACCCTCCTGGCGATACTCTCTCTCTCCTCATACCCTCATATTCCTTCCTCGGTCCTCTTCCTCTCATCCTCTGCCCTTCTCTTTCTCTCTCTATCTATCTCTCTTCCACACCTTCCCTTCCTTCCGTATCCAACCTCCCTACCTTCCCATCCTTACTAACTTTGTTTGCGTTGTGTTCCTTGATTCAATTCCTATCTCTCCCTCTCTCTCTCCTCGTCTGCACTTTTCCACACCTCTCCCTTCCCCCTTCAACCGCCCCGCATCCTCTTTTCCATTTCCTCTTTTCAGCCCCTGCCCGAACCCACCCCCTCTCCCCTCTTTCCTCTTCATTCCCTCCCCCTCCGGTCCGTCCGTCACTGCCGCGTACCGAGTCGGCCCACTCACACTCACCCGACCTCTCCCGCTTCCGTTCTCTTGCTCGTCATCTCCTCACTGTGCCTTCCTTCGCCCTCTTTCCCTCCTCCCTTCCCTCGTCCTCCCTTAGCGTTACCGACGCGAGGGAGTCCCTGGTCGTGAGTGTGGCGACTTGAAACTTTCCAAAAGTCGTCCTGAGGGTAAATGCTGTAAAATGTGTGGACAACATCTCTGGCGGATATAATTTCTCATTTTGATAATATCGTCGGAAAAACTAGCTGTTCCCTTTAGTGAATGAATTTTATCCGATTCAGTTTGTGCTGTTGAGCCTTTAAATCTTTTAAGAAATTCACATTATTGATTTTATTCCGTTTTATATTTTGGAAATTCACGTAAAATTGATAAGGAAACTAGTATTATTTGATGAGATGTAAACTATCTTTATTTATACTTCTCTAAAAGAAGGAAATGTTTTTCCTATAGGTGTGGAGAAAGAGAAAAGATAAAAACATTTTAAAACTCATGTCCACAGTCTCGTTAATAATCCAAAATAAACACCCTTCAACTAAGCGGCCTATGTGGAGCTCTACCCTATCTGATGCTTTGAATTTGTCACCTTGGCGTGTTTTTCCTTCTAGAGGAATCCTTATTTACATTTAAGGGAACCCTAAGGGATCCGCAGAGCACCTTTTGGGAAACATTGGCCTAAATCACCACGAAGCTGCCAAGTCAAGCAGGCAGGGATCTAGCTGGATGCCTTCTGCTCTCTGGAATTAATGATGGCATTTCACGCAGTGGAATGTATACATCATCGGTATAAAATGGTTCAAACCATCGAAACCTGTTATTCTTTGTCTAATCGAAGCTAATCCCCTTTTATTCCTATCTCAAATAAAATTGAGGACCGCAAATTGAATAACAGTAAATAACATGACAGAAAATTTCTCATCAAGCCACTATAAATTTTACATGAAACCTGGTGAAAGACAGTGAAAGAGAGAAGAGGCCTGGCAGAGGAAGAGAGAACTTGCTTTGAATAATGGGGCGAATAATATGAAGTCATTATATGAGTGAATAATTAATGCTGAAAATTTAAGTAAAATTCGTATTCC